>RJWJ010042066.1:0-13212 GCA_004363605.1 Indri indri | reverse complement strand
TTTTTTTTTTTTTTTTAGTAGAGACGGGGTCTCGCTCTTGTTCCGGCTGGTCTCAAACTCCTGACCTTGAGCGATCCACCTGCCTCAGCCTCCCAGAGTGCTAGAATTACACAGGTCCATTTCTTTTAGGTTAGCCAACCACTTTCAGAAGGAGATTCCTTGCATCCTCAAATAAATATTTCTTAACTTTCCAAATTCAGTGCTCATTTGCTCAGGTTACCATTATTAACAGCCTTTTCCCCACATACGGCAGTCCCCTTATCTGTGGGGGATATGTTCCAAGACCCCCAGTGGATGCCTGAAACCTCAGAGACTTCCAAACTCTATATACACTATGTTTCTTCCTATACATACATACCTATGATAAAGTTTAATTTACAACTTAGGCACATTAAGAGATTAACAACAATAACTAATAATAAAACAGAACAATTATAACAATATGCTGTAATAAAAGTTATGTGAATATGCTTTCTCTTTTTCTCTCTCTTTCAAAAAATCTTCTTGTACCATACTGCAGGGAACTGAAATGGCAGAAAGTAAGACCACAGAAAAGGGGAGACTACTGTAGAGTTAATTATTCTTTGACCTGAACTTGTGTACTCTAGAATTCACTCTAGAATAGGATTTGAAGAAGAAAGGAAGATGAAGAAAGCTTATGAATAGCATTCGGTTCATGCGGTGAGGGTCAGATGGAGAGAGGCAGTAAGAATGGGGATTCCTGCCCGGTCTGCATGAAGCAACAATCTAAATACAATCTTATGGTCTAACGGACTTCACTGTCAAGAGTTTATCTTGAAAAATAAGTGATCAAAATTCTGTTCTAACTCATTAGGGTTTCTGAAAGAGGAGTGGAATGATACAGAATTCATAAGAATAACCTTTTTAAAAGAGTTTGAACTAGAGCAATGATTGCACTTTTTTCTGTAAAGAGGCCAGGTAGTAAGTATTTTAGTCTTTGCGGGCCATGTACTTTGGTCCCAGCTACTCAACTCTGCCCTTGTAGCACTAAAGCATCCATAGACAACACATAAATGAAGGTTGGCTGCATTCCAATAACATTTTGCAAAACAAATGATGACTTGTATTTGACCCATAGGAAGATCTGAGAAAATCTAGTTTCTAACTTGTTTCTGCTTCTTTTAGCCAAGCTGTATCCTAAGCAAAATTTTGACATAAGCAATCAATTAAGTTGACTTTATTGACTTAATCATTTACTCAAATATGTCATGACTCCATTATGACCCTCATTAAACAAAAGATGAGACTGGCTCAAAGAGGTAAAATATCTGAACCAAGATAATGGATACAGGTCTTTCTGAATTCAGTGTCCAGAACCTTTCCAGTGATACCATGATTTCTTTTCTACCATCTAGACAGCTTCTATAATATGCAATTAATTTTTACAAGCTAAGAAAGCACTTTTTACTCCCCACTTCCAATGCATGTGGACAAATGTGTCTATATAAAAACACACTCATACCTATTAAATTTTTCTATGAATAATACACACAGGAATGTTTGCTGGTTGTATCTGGAGGTTTTTCTATTTGAGTAAAATTACATGAGAATCAACTTGTTTTGCATATAATTTAAGAGCGAAAATTTAAAATACATAATTTTAAGAAATTTAATTTGCTCTGTAATCTCTTCTAATAACTCCATTGCAAGTTTTTTCCCCAAATAAACACTTTGACCTTGTTTTTTAAATTACTTAAATGCAGTACAGAGTTTAAGGCATATAGAAAGTAAGCTTGGTATAGTTTTCCAAAGTGTTCCCTTTTATGGAATCTTAACACCATATAATGCCTGAACCAAATATTACATAATAAACATACATTTACTGTTTTCTTGTAGAAGAAAAGGCATAGTATGTTGGAGCAACTATCAGAATTTTGTCTTCCATCACACTTTTTCCTCTTCTTTCTTCTAGTCAAATATTCCCTTTCCTTTAGGAATCTTTTCCTGCATTGCAGTGTGGCCCACATGAGACCATGTCAGTTACCTCGTTTAGGCCCCAACACAAGGATGCCATGTCCCTCAGGCTGGACTAATCACAGCACCGTATCCTGACACAATAATTTGGCCAAAGGGTAGGCATGTAACCCAAGCAAGTCAACTCAGTATTCTTTCGTAAGCTTGTTAAATGACTTCTGAGGACAAAAAATTCTTCTGTTGATATTGCTGCATGGGAGGCTATGAAATTGCATGCTGGTTACCATTTTCAATGATATTTGAATAAAGCTAAGCAGACACAATCAGAGATCAAATATGATTGAGTGAGAGTGAGACAGTTCTGATAAGCTGAGCAACTGAAACCATCCATACCTTGTTCCCTGTAGCTCTGATTCTCTGTGCTACTCTTGTACTCTTCCCAGGCATATAGGAATCCACCTGTTAAATTTAAACTTGTTTTAATTAGGTTTTTTGT
Organism: Indri indri; assembly: GCA_004363605.1. Lineage (NCBI taxonomy): Eukaryota > Metazoa > Chordata > Mammalia > Primates > Indriidae > Indri > Indri indri. The sequence continues at coordinate 10,781 of RJWJ010042066.1, read as the reverse complement.
ATTTGACATTGAATATCTTGCCCATGATATGATTATTTTAAGAGGTACATTGGTGAGAGTGAGTAAAGTTATCCTTTGGTAAAGACTCAGATGGTCTAGGAAAAGAGCTTTCAATCTTTCCTCTGTTGAAATACAAATGACAGATGATGTCCTTCAGTGAGACATATTCCTATGCAAAGGCTTTACGTTAATAGTAGGTGTTATTCCATTTATTTTTCTCTCCTTCTTGAAAGCATATTAAAATGCTATTGTTCTGATTATCTACTGCTGCAGAAAGAACCCACCACAAAACCAAGTATCATAAAACAACAAAAGTCTTATTACTGTATGTCAGGATGGCATGTCTCTATATCTGAGGCCTCAGCTATAAGGACTCAAAATAGCAAGGGGTGGTTTGCGTGGCCAGAGCCTATAATCATTTGGCAATTTCTGCACTCATGTCTTGGTAGGTATGGCAGAAAGAACGGACTCCAATGAGACTGTGGACTAGAACATGCACACTTGGCTTCTCCATCACTGTGGTTTCAGAATAAACACACTTCTTACATGGATGTTCAGGGCTCCCATAGAGAGTATTCCAATGAGCAAGGAGCAAGGTGCATGACCTTTTAAGACCCAGACTTGAAAGTCACATAGCGATATTTCTGCCACATTCCAGTAGTGGATGCAGTCACAGTCCCATTCGGAAAGCAAGGAGAGAGGGCACAGACTGAACTTCTCAATGGGAGGATGTCAAAGATTTGCAGACATGCTTTAAAACTTCCATAGCTAGTGAATGGAAAGGGCACTATTATAAGGATGACTCTGAAGTCATTCTAAAATACACATATTTAATCAAAGGCGGCATAGGAGCAAGATAAACTCATCTTATAGTTTTGTAACTTATTGCAATATTTGGACTGAAGAATTCCTGGACTAGGAGTAGACTTGGGCTACTGTCTATACAGATAAGGCAAGAATGTGAGAAAAAGACTCAAGGAGAAAAAATGGAAAGAAATTGGTTAATGAGAGGTTAGCAAATGTTAACATCAAGTTGTCAGGCAACCTAATTTTTCCAGAGTTATCTTTAGTGATAAGATTCTGTTTCCTTCACCCCTGATTCATTTGGTCTGTGATGGAATATCTGAAGACAACATCTGTGAGCATAAAGCACTGGCAAGTGCCCTAAGCAGCTGGAGATGGTCTGGGGTTCTCTGGGCAAGGTCAGCCAAGGTACCTTGAGAAGTAAATGAGGGAAACAGTAGAATGCTTTCCTCTAACCATCCTTCTATAGCTCCTATATACTGAGCAACTCATTACTTCCTGTAGATTATCTGGGAAAGAGTTTTTGTGCCAGGCCCCTGCTACAGCCAGTTTCTCCACTGTTACCTGTTTGCCCCTTACCGCTATCCACTCACCCTCAGGCCTTGACGTGCATTGTGGAAAGCTCCCCCAAAACTCTTTTTTTTTTTCCTTGAGATGCTGCTTTATCAATGTGCTGGCCTGCTACAAAGGGAAGTGTGGAGAGAGCTGTGTCATTGTTACTGAAAATGGTTAAGAACGAAGACTCAGATTTAAACCCCAGATCCAACTTTTACTAGTTATGTAACCACAGCTCTGTCATGTAATCTCTTTGAACCTCAGCATCCATATTAAAAAAATGCACACCATCCGGGGGATGGACGCGCTTAAAGCTCGGACTTGGGTGGGGGTCAGGGGCAAGGGCAACATACGTAACCTAAACATCTGTACCCCCATAATATGCTGAAATAAAAAAAAATAAAAGATACTCGAGACATAAAAAAAATGGACATAATAAAAGCACTTACTGACTATGTTTTCTGTGAGAATTAAGCAGATGATAGATAATAGACAGATTGATAGATGCAGACAGATTTTAGCACAATGCAAACAGTATTAGTAGTGCTTGCTGATCTGTTTCATGTGTGGAAAGAACTTCCAGCCCGTCTTATACAAAGGACTTGTAAGTTCTATGTGTATTGGACTTATTTTGTGAATCTGAGGCTAACATAAGGGATTTATAAAACAGAAAAGAAAAATTGTAAGCTGAATATCATATATCGTTTTTTCTAAAGTCCCAGAGTCCGAATCCCTCATAAGGAGTCATTGCTGGCTGTCATCGTCCCAAAGTATTCTTATTTCAAATTTCACTTTTTTCTTCTCCTGCGTTTCAGATCAGTGGCCCCAAGTTCATAGCCTCTCACTCTCCTCTCTCTCTCTCTCTCTCCCCCGGCTTCAATGCAGAGGGGAAAAAAATCAATTAATATTAGAAGAACCTTTCCACGTAAGTAAAGCACCTGTTTGCTTCATTAGGTAGAGAAGTTGAGCTTCTGCACTGTCTAATTCCATATTAGGTGTCCATGACCCAAGGGCCCATGGATGCACTTTTCCCAAACCAAATAGGAGTTTTCTACTTGTAGTGAATGCTGTCACTACCTTTGATCATAGAAACAGCGGAGGTTTTAAAAATACCTCTCTCTCTCTTTTTTTTTAATTTCAGGATATTATGGGGATACAAATATTTCGGTTACACATAATGCCTCTGCCTTGCCCAAGACAGGGCTAGAGGCCTGCCCTTGCCCCATGCAGTGTGCACCACATCTGTTAGTTGTGAGTTTACCTCTCTTTGCTCTTTATCTCTTTAGAAATTAGAAAATATAAGAAAAAGAAAAAAGACAATGTAGTTTTTCACTATTTAAATTATCCTTCCAGAACCATGAGAGAAAATTATGCATATGTTTCTGGCCTTGAGAGATTATAATGAGCTTTGGAGTTTGAGAAGCCAGAATTTGAATCCTGGCCCAGTTACACATGAGGCATGTGTTTTAGAGAAAATCCTTTCCTCTTGTGCCCCAGTTTTAACTTCTGAAGATAAAAATTCTGACTTCATTGTCTTGTTTTCATAACTAATCAATATAATATGTGTAAGTAACTGGCATGTAGTCGGTGCTCATATTAGTCTTCCTTTATCCCCAAAAGGCAGAATTAGTCTTATTTTCTGCTCCTCAAGTATACCTGTAAATGGGATCATACTTGGATGTGTCTCAAATCTAAAGTTCAGTTACAATTGATAGGATTGTATTCAATTGACATAATGATTACTCATTCTGTTAAAAACATATTAAAAAGAGAAATATATCAGGGGACCAGACCAAGACTCATCCAAATAAGATTCTGAATATTTGACATGGGATTTCAAGATTAAAACATGAAGAATATACAAGTATATTTCATACTCTTGCAAACTCTTTATGAGTAGGTTGCTATTCATTGATCTCAGTAAAATTTAGAAGAAATGTCTCATATTGTAGGTAATGATCATTAATGGATTATTCAGAGTAAAAATTCCATTTGGTATGCAAATGAATTTACTTCTCTCAGTACCCAAAAGTTTTCTTTAATTTTAGAAATGTGGAATTTAGCAAAAGTCCTGGAGATCATAAATGGTTATTGCATAAATTAGTTTATTTAGATACTTCCACAGAGGCCATTTAGTATTAGAGCATAGTAAGTAAGGACAGAGATTTTGGAACAAGAATTGAATTGGAATTCTACCTCTACCTCTTACTGGCTGTGTAACACTGAGCCATTTCTATAGCCTTTCCAAACTTTCTGTGTCTATCAATTGGAGAGTGTACTAGTGCTTACTGGGAGTTGTCAGAATTCTGTGAGGTCATGCACTAAGCACAGTGCTTGGGGATAATAAGTGATTCTCTTCCTCTTTCTCCTCTTTCTTCTTCTTCAATTGACTGCTAGATAGCAGCAAACTCGTTATTAATTTTGATCATATGCAATAGTCTCTTTATGCCTTCGATCACTTGATTTCTGATTGTTTCTTTCTGGAGGAAATGTGATCTGGCCTACATATGGTATGCCAGAAAGGAATAGGGTGACAAAATTTTATGCAAGGAGTAGATAATTTCTTGTGCTCTATTATGGTCAGTTCCTTTGTCAAACTGTGTAATTCTGCCATTCCTTTAAGGAGGGTGGTAATGTCATGTTGCTTTGATTTTAATGAGATCTGTTCTAAAGGTAGAACTCTTTGAGGGCTCCTTTATGAAACACCAACCCCAGCTGTTTTACATTCTGCAGGTGTTATGTAAATGTCAAATATTAATGTTTTACTATCTAGTAAAAGAGATGAAATAAGATTTTTGTGGCTGCTTGTTTCCTAGGCTGCGAATAAGACTGGGTCATTGTCCTTTTGATTATTCAGCTGCAAAGTTTTTTTGCCTTAAAAAGTGGAGTGAAAATAAATGCCAGGAATTCTGTCATATTAATAACAAGAGTTAGTATAGTTAACATGAAGAGAGCAACTGATTATGTACCAAGAGCTACCCTAAGCCCTCTTCATGTATTATCTCCTCAAATCTTCACAAAATCCTATGAAGTGGGTAAAACTCTCAGCTTTATATGGCAGACAAAGAAACTGGTATTTTAAAATATTAAAGAATGTACTTAGGAATACAAAGCCAGTAAGTGGGGAGTGGAGAATTGAATTCAAGTTGATTTGATATCAAAGTCTATGCTGGTGAGTGTAAGAGTCATAGGAAGTGATGGACCCTGTGTCTAACTGGAGATGTTCCGACCACCCAAAGGAAGCAGCTGCTACTTGGCTACAGTGAGTACTGATGCACAAGAATAAAGAACCAACATTGCCAGAGATTCTGAATTTTTAAAGAAGGACATGTTTGTAAGTCATACATCTGAAAAACAAATGGGCAAAGAATCTGAGTAGACATTTCTCAAAAGAAGACATGCAAATGGCCAACAGAAATGTGAAAAAATGCTCAACACAACTAATCATCAGAGATGCAAATTAAAACCACAATGAAATATCACCTTACACTTGTTAGAATGGTTGTTGTATAAAAGATGAAAGATAAATGTTGGCGAGGATGGGGAGAAAAGGGAAAACTTGCACACTGTTGGTTGGAATGTAAATCTGTATAACCATTATGGAAAACTGTATGAAATTTCCTCAAAAAATTAAAAATAGAACTACCATATGATCCAGCAATCCCATTACTGGGTATTTATACAAAGGAAATGAAATCTGCACTTGATCTTAGCCAAAAGGCTGAGAAGTGATGGAAATTAAATCTGTATGTGAGTGAGCTATCTACACTTGCATGTTCATTGCAGCATTATTCACAACAGCTAATATATGAAACCAACCTGGGTGTCCATCAGTGGTTGAATGGATTAAGAAAATGTGGTATGCACCCACAATAGAATACTATTCAGCCTTAAAAAAGAAGAAAATCTTGTCATTTGTGACAATGTGGATGAACCTGGAGGACTTTATGTTAAGAGAAATAAGCCAGGCATAGAAAGACAAATACCATATGACCTCATTTACATGTAGAATCTAAAAAAGTTGAACTCATAGAATCAGAGAGCAGAAGAGTGGTCAGCTGAAGGGGAGGGATTGAGGAGATGTTGGTCAAATGGAACAAAACTGCAGTTAGATAGGAGGGGTAAGTTCAAGTGATCTGGTGTACAACAGAGTGACTATAGTTAATAACAATGTACTGTGTTCTTGAAAATGGATTATTTGTTCTCACCAGAAGAAATAAGTATGTGAAGTAATGCATATGTTAATTAGCTTTATTTAGCCATTTCATAATGTATACATATTTCAAAACAACATGTTGTAAACAATAAATATATGCAATTTTTTATTTATTGACATGAATTAATAAAGAAAGAAAGAAATAGAGGGACAAAAATCCAGACTGTCATGTACTCCTTACTGATTTTTTAACACACACAATATTTTTTACCATGCTAATGAGTCAAAATGTTCTAGGAACAACCCAGTCTAAGAGGTCATCGGTTTGCTTTTTTGAACTTGTGTATGAGAAACTGGAAAAAGTGAATTGGGTTCGGCCTGTAGAATACACTAAATGCAAAGCTACAGACTGTTCTTAAATTGTTAGGCAAAGGGAAGCAACAATGGAAGGTTTTTCAGCAGTGATATGGAGGCTGCTGTGTTGTAGAATCATTAATTTGGCAGTAGTCCACAGAAGGTTTGGGGATGAGAGAAAGAGCAGGTTAGATGGCCAGGCTGACAGCAGGCACATCCAGTAGGGTAGCTGAATGGAATTGAACGACAAGTAACTGTGATTTGTACAAATAACAGCTATCTATCACTATTGTCAATTGTTTAATTCTACTTTTCAGAATACATCAGTAAAAGAAAACAAGGGGGCATCCCAATGTATGGAATCCTTCCTAAAATTAGTCAAGTGATGGCTTGTAAATGAACACAGATATCTTTGATCTAGAAAATCCTATGTTGCACTCCCAGCCTCTTTATCTTCCTTTGGCCTGACGTACCTTCACAGTTAGACCCTGTTCTGAAGCCATATCTTGGCATTGTTGTCTTGGCGAGACTGCGAAAATTACTAAGGGAGAAGTCCATTTTCTCTACTTAGAACTCTCTATAAAACACTGATGTTAAAGAAAGATGAGAAAGATTGCCCTCACCAAAGTATCCTATATAGGGGATAAGGTAAGATTTTAAAGTCAAACCCAAGAAATTCAAGGGTTTCTTTAAAATGGACCATGTCACATTCCCTTATATAGTCAATACATATTTCATTGTGTGCCTTCATCATACCAAGCACTGTGAGAAATTCAAATATAAATAACACAAAAACTCTGTCTCATGAGAGTTGTATAGTTCAATTTTGTGTTTGTTTATTGGTGAAGTTACGTATGTGAATAAGGTAATGCAATGCAAGGTAAGAAGTGATAAATTTTATAATGGATACTAGATAAAATTTTGGTTCTATATCCTTCAATGGAGGGAGAGATTAAATCTATTTAGGAAAATTAGAGAAAGTTTTTTAAAAAAAAAAGCTGTTTGAAATAGGCTTTGAAAGATAAATAGGACTTGTGCATTTTGAGAAGGTGAGAGTAATCAGCATTCCCAATAAAAGGAGCAGCGTAGCAGGAGTAGCATAGCAGAGTTCAGTGGAGGAAATGTTTAGGAGATGTTCAGCTCATCAGAAGCATAAGGTAAATAGTGAATAGCGGAAAATAAGATTGGAAACATAAGTTGGAGCTCTAAAATACAGTTGGGTTTTCAATTTTGTAGGCAGGGGGAAACCCTTGAATTACTCTGTTCAGAAAGGTGACTTGATGGAAGCTGGGCTTTGGCAATATTAGCTGCATACGAATCTTAACATGGTGTCACAGAGTGTGGTATAAGTATCATTGGTGCCCTGCAAGATCATTTCAGGTGGTTCACGAATGAATACTTATTTAGTAGTTCCATATCAATTTTCATGTGTTAAATTCACAGTTACCAAGGCATTCATATATAACAATTAGAATTGAGAAAGAGTGAAATCCTAACAATTGGATTGTAGGGAATCCTGAAATTCAAATCCCCCACTGAATCACTGCCATTTGCAACACTTTACCTGGAGAAATAGTTCCTTTCTTGCAAGGGAAAACTGATTTTCCTCATATACCATCCCTTCCCACTGTTTGACCTGTAATAAGAATCCCAGTGTCTACAAATTATCAGGTACCCAGCTAGATGCTGGGGTGAGTAGAACCAGCCATGACTTTATGGAACTTCTGGTCTATTGGGAAAGACTCGCACTAAACAAAGAAATGTGAAAGAAATAGAGAATTGCCCCAGTGTATGGCACATAAAGGAGTAGTAAGTACATAGTGATTTGCAATATAGGACAATTTGTCTTAGTCACAGAGATAGAGAATTCTTCCCTGAGGAAGTGACTCCGAGCCACAGTCTGAAATCTGAAAGTTCAGCAGAAATGTGGAAATGCTATAGGGAAAACAGCCTGTGAAAGTCCTAAAGAAGAGCCAGGATAATGAAAAACGGAAAGATGTTCACTGTAGCTGGAGTGGAACAAGCAAGAGAGTGCGTTGAGAAGGCTAAAGAGGTAGATTAGTACAATGAGCCCACAGGTTTTAAAGACGGTGATCAAGAGTTTTTCAGTTCCCATTGTAGAAATTAATTGTCGTTTCATTTTAATTTTCAAAATTTAATAGCAAAGTTTTGTTTAATTCTTTATTGTTTGGTTTATCCCTATTTATGGTTTACTCTTCATGATAGTAACGAAAGTTGTTTTAAATAAATTAGTGACATTTGAGTGATGAATCTATTTAAATAAAAATATGATATTTTCGAAGTTCCCGTAGGTGGCATATGAATGACTCAATTTGGGAAACATGAAATTGTGACTTACCTATCTTGTCAAATGATGACACCTCACAACTGTAGTCCCCAAAGTCTGGAGAATATATCTTTCAAGGCCAGTCCTAGCATTGGAGACTGTTTAGTCTAGCAAGATTATTACAGGCTCTTCCAAACAATGTTATCTGCCCTTTGGCCAAATGAACTCATATATCAAACCCTCGTGTTCCAAGTTCAATGGTCCATCTTATTTTGTTTCAGACACAATGGTTAAGATTCACCAGGGGCGGTCATCATATCTTGGCTTTTCCACAAGAATGAACATGTTCATTGCTATACATGGAGGAAACTATTAAATCAGGACCAGAAAAACAGTGTTTTGGACATCATTATATTGATAGTATCATATCTCATACTAAGAAATTTTGATGTTTACATTGGAAGTTTAGAAGCTTCCCCTGAAGACATGACTTTGCTGTGAAGAATTCTATGAAAACTTTTGCTTGTTAGTGTATGGAATATTAAAATCAGAAAAAAAAAACTTGAGGTTTGTTTATTATCAACTCATTCAACTTACACATGGAATACCTGAGACCTAGGGAAATAACTTAGGGAAATGATGTATCCAAAGTCACATGGGTAGTTCATGTCTTGAATGTACCTTCCATTTATCATCATGTCAGGCAAGAAGAGAGCTAACAGAATCTGGGAATGAAGATTAGAATGCGTACTACGGTTAAGATTTGGATGAAACTATCATCACCAGCCTTTCCCTGCTCACTGGATTCTGTGTTCCTTAGTTCACATGCAACTTTTATATGTGGCCCACACTTGATACTGTTAAAACACTGGGACAATTTCCAATTTCCAAAAGAAGTGAATGAAAACAAGAGTTCTTCAATCATGTGCACATTTGGCTATCTCCAACACCTACCTGATGCTATTCAAGCCACATTTCACCTTGGGAAGAGATGACCTATAGAAAACCATCTGGCTGTGCTCATTAAATAAAGGAATTTCCTTTAAGAAACCATATTCAGCTTCAGGAAGAAACTTCATTTGCTTCCCAAGATGCAAATGATGTGGTCATTTAGGCTAAAAATCAAAATACGTTTCCTGCCTTAAAAAGTAGGGCAGAAGAGAGAGTCCTTCGAGATTTTTTTCTTTATAGAGAATTCAGATCATTTACTGCTTTTATTATGATGAAGACACGACCAGATTCCTACAGCAGGAAGGACTAGCAGTTGGATTTTTCCCCAAAAGCTGTGTTTTTTTTCTGGGACAGAGAGAGCAGGAGCTTTATCACAGTGTCAGTTATTTAATTTTTCTATTTTGGGGTCCTTTCACTTAAACAGGAAATTTCTGATGCATAATTGCACTCTGATATAGCATGTAACCAGGAAAAGCACACTAGGAATGTGTGATAACAGAAAAAAAATTTCTTTGTAAAAACTTGAAATAGGATTAATAAAGCATATGATTAATCATACTAAAAAAGGATTCTTTGTTTAACTGAAGAAATTGCTGCATTTTCTTGTAAGTCACAAGATTTCCTACTGAGTTTAAAAAAGGGTAATTCTCCAAGTCTCTGTTTACAGCCAACTCTGCACTAATAAGACTGAACAATAGAAAAACTTCTATACCTTCTCATTTGGATGAAAGCATACTGAATTTTCTCCATGTCTCTTCTTTTTACCATGTCTGAGAGCCAGTCAGCGTAAAAACAATCTGACTTTTTGGGCAGACTCAAACGAAGAAGACACCTGCTCCCTGCCCACCTCTTCTTCCTGACTCCTGTACTTGCAGGAGTAAACACACATTCTGTAATACAACCTTGCCTGTGTTCTGGCAGCTGTTTAAAAAGGGAAAGCATTAAAATTAGATTGACTGCTGACATTTTTGAAGATCATTTCCTTCAGCTGTTTGAAAACCAGAATAACTTTAATGCCATTTTCAAGGGTTACAGCAATGAACATGAGTTTTGGCACCAGGCACACATGGATCCAAATCCTGATTGTCTCACTTATTAGCTGTGTGATCATAGGTAACATACTTAACATCTCTGAGCCTCAGAGTTTTTCAATCATAAAAATAGAAATAATTGCTCCCTTACCATATTTTTCTGAAATGTGAATGGGATGAAATAATAAACAAATACCTAGACAATTTGTGGAATATAATAGGTGTTTAACAATTGGTAATTACTATTTCAATTAAAAAGTATTTCCTAAATCCCAAGTTTTTCATTCCTGATAACAATAATTTAGTTCTGTGTTCTCAACAGTACCTAACAAAGTGCTTTTCCACAAAATTGTGGCTCAAAAAGCATTTGTTGCGTTGACTTCAATTCCCAAGTGTGAATGAGCAATAAAACTGACATGTGCTGTGTCTGCCAGGAAATGCACTGGTAAGGCTCAGATTGCTCACATGTGTTATGGTCACAGATGTTGGAAATGGTGTAAGAGAAGAGAGAAGCCAGGCCTTTAAAACAGCATTTTGGAAGCTATCCAGCTCTCAGCTTCACTTATCTTGCAGAAAAGCACAGGGCAGGAGGCTCTTTTGGAGCGATTTGGTAGCCTTCATTAAAACCGATGTCTAGAGAGGC
>RJWJ010042065.1:0-13213 GCA_004363605.1 Indri indri | reverse complement strand
TGGAATACTACAGGCACATGCCACCATGCCCAGCCAATTTTTCTATTTTTAGTAGAGACGGGGTCTCACTCTTGCTCAGGCTGGCCTTGAACTCCTGAGCTAAAGCAATCCTCCCACCTTGGCTTCCCACAGTGCTAGGATTACAGACATGAGCCACCAAACCCGACCCACATCATTTTATATGAAAGACTGGAGCATCCGTGGATTTTGGTATCCAAGGGTCCTGGAACCCATCAGATACCAAAATATAGGAGGTCCTAGGACCCCCACAGACACCTAGAAACAACTGCATAGATGTAGTTCATCTATTTTCACCATGGGTGTAATGTTTCAAAGTAGGACCAGAATTTTTTTTTTTAGCCAACTTCCATTAAATCATCCCTCGTGTCTTAGCGGCTTGACATTTTAAAGTTCTATTCCATTATGTATTAATCTTCCAATTTACTTTTCAAAAAGAAAAGTCCAACTTTCCAAGTTAAAGAGGAAGGGGTGGAGGACCCTTCGTGCACCTCAGGTGGGGCGGCAGGTGGGGGACTGGGGAGAGGAAGTGAAGGCGGCTGGGGTGGCCTTTCTCCAGCCTCAGAAAACTTTCTGTGTTGCAAATCTGACCTTTCTCTAGGGTTAGAAATTGTTCAAAAGCTTAAATGACTATGTCACCTAGTTCTCCCCTTTTACAAAGGAGACAAAGGCTAGAGTGTGCTGTGGGGGCTTAGGGCTTTCCTGCTCAGCCCCATGGTAGCATAGCCAGGTTGCAATTTGAACAAAGTTTCTCTCTCTCGCCACAGGGGGCCCTTCACGAATCAGCTTCAGGATAATGTGACACCAGCCCAGCCCTCCAGCCTCTTCTCTCCCTGTCTCCCACCCATTCATTCCCCCTCCAGCTCACCTTCGCCCTTCTTGGCATTTCAGGGACTCCTGAACTCCCACATCTTTGCACTCAGCGTCCTTGGCTTGGGACAGTGGCTCCTTTGGTGCGTGTTTCCTGCTAGACCACGGCCCCAGGAGGCGGGGTGCGATCTGTTTGACTCCTGGTTCAGTCCCCAGCTCCTAGACCAGCCTCTGGCTAAAAGCGAGAGATGGAAGCAATTCTTGTTGAGCGAATGGATGCTTGTAGTGGGAGGATGGTGAGGAAGTGATTACAGTGGTCAAGGGAGAAATCAAAGTAGGTCTGCGCTGGGTCAGGGACAGTGGTGAGTAGGGGAGAGACATGAGTCCAGACAGGGGAGGATTTACTGAGATAGAATTCAGACGTTTGTTTTTATTTAAAAATTTTTTAGAACCCTGTTTTTGTGTTTTTTAGTGTATTTATCTGGATGTTTGTTTTTAATGGAGAAAAAATACATTACAGGTGGTCCACACCCTGTTTGTCCTAAAGGGGTCAGCATGGCAGATTACTTGGAGCCATTGAAGGCTTTTGAGTAGAAATGCAACTGTTCCGTGATGGGCACTATTTGGCATGTTTTGCATTTTGGACGTTGCCTCAGGCTGAAGGTAACAGGGGCCCGGGCCGTGTCTGGAGCAGGTGAGACCAGAGGACTCCTCACCCGTGGGCCTGCCAAGCTTGGCTGGTCTCACTTCCCTCCCTGGAACCCCAGCAGGTGCGGCCACTTTGGTGATGCCCAAACCTCTCATGCCCATGCACGTGCAGGTGGCAAAATCGCTGTTGCCATGGAAACAAGGCCGGGGGTTCCCTCGGACTCTTTTTTAAACCACACTGGAAGGGAAGGTTTATCATCAGGCGGCCTGTGGCCCCTGCAAGACAGTGAGCTGACAAAACGCCCACCCACGTATACTAAATTCAAACAATAGTGGAGTGAAAGAACCTCCGCTTAGTTCGAACCCCGGCTCTGACACGCTTTCTGTCTTCACAAGTTACTGTGCCTCATTTTCCTCAACTATAAATGGGAATGTGAGGATTAAATGAGATCATATATGGAAAGCCTTTAGTGCACACCTGGCATGTGGTAAACGTTAGCCAATATTGAAATTCCTCAGCCTTCCCCTTGTCCTCTGTAGAAAAGTTTGACAGGAAACCCACAGGTGTCCCCATCCAGCAAAGCCTCAGTGAGATGCAGGACAGTTGCCTGGGACAGCTCGGAGAGCCGGCCTCAGAGGAGGGGGAGGAAGTTGGAACTTCTTACACAGGCTTCCACAGCTCCCTCTGGCAAGGCCAGGGGCCTCTGCACCTCCCATGGCCAGGAGTTATCTGCCCTTGGTCTCTCTGGCGATGCTGAGTGGGCAGCGACTCAGTTATGGATTATTTGCTTGAGGTGCATCTCGGAAACTCACTGGCACCCTCAGGGACCAGCTGGTCCAAATCTGTAACCCGTTCATTCATTTATCCTTTCATCCATTCATTTACTCCGCGTTGTGCTGTGCTGGACATTAGGGAGTCCAAGCACAGTAAGACACACAGGCAATCAGGGAGCTCGCAGTCCTTGCCCAAAAAGCAAATAGGCAACTATGATCTGGCAGCGTCTAAGCCGCGCCGCACTGCCTGGGGAGAGAGGTGGGGGGTGGGCACCCCAGGTGATGGCACAGCTGTGGTAAGGCAATGACGTGAGAACTGCATTGTAAAGCCTGCGGTAGGGGGGAGGTGGATGGAGAAAAGGCTAAACACATGGCCCTGGGCCTTGGAAGCCTCCTGAAGGTGTGGGTTTTCTGCAGAGGGCAAAAGGCATGTCCCCCATACTTTGAGGACAATACCCCCAGGGTTTTTGAGGATGAAATTTTTTTTTTTACTAAGATTAAGGGTACGGATGGATTAAAAGGGGAGTGCTGGCTGTCGGCAAGACTCTGCGTGCTGATCTGGGGACAAATGGTGAGACCTGGAGGTATCTGAGGGACGTTTAGGGGTAGAATCCATTGGAACTGGACAGTGGCTGAGCTGATGGTCCTCCAAGCTTCCAGAACAACATCTCGAGCCCCTGAGCTGACTCTGGCACGTGTGGGAAGCACAGGGATACCACCACCGGGGCTGTGGGCGCCAAGCGGGGCGGGGTGGAAAGCCCGTTGCCTGTGCCACCCAACACCAGAGTCCAGCCTGGGCTTGGCTTAGCTTCCTGGGTGACCTGCCTCTGCCCTCTCTATATAGGAAGCCGTGAAGTTAGCACCTGGCACGGTCCCCGGCACAGCACAGACACCACTCAGTAAGTGGTAACGGAGATTATTAACTGGTTATGGGGCTCTGAGGGACAGATAAAAGACAACTTCATCTGTTCACTCACTATTCACTTGCTGAACACCCCCTTCCCTCCCCACACGCCCTGGCCTGCACCCACTGAGCCATACACAGTGTTGGAGCTGACTGAGGGAAGACGAGGGCATCGGGTACTGAGCACTGCAGGACTTAGGAAAGCTGGGGAGAAAAGGAGCTCCCTTCCGAGTTCCCTCATAATGCAGAGGTGTCGAGAAGGATCTTCTGAAGGGTCGGGGTCTGGCTTCTCACGGTCCACAATGAGTATTTTACCATTATCTGGGAGGAGCACCAACAGCAACCAAGCCACTGGGCCTTTTTAAAAACATGTCAGGGAACAAATACTCCACGTGCAGGGCAGCACCCTGACACACAGAAGGGCCTGGAGCAGGACAAAGCGCTGGGCAGGCTGGCTTCTGGCATCTTCCAGGGCCCACTTCTGTGGTGACACCTGGCCCCAGGGAAAGAGTTGGCTCATTTATTGGCTTCACCAGGCCGAGCCTGCTGCCTTCATCTCTGCATCCTCGGCCCAGCACGGGCCTCGTGCCAGAAGCCTCAGAATATTTCATGGGCGGAAGGAATGAAACCCGAGTGACTTGGTTTGTCCCATACTGAGGTGTACTACGGCACATGTGCTAGGTTTGTGCACTTCCCACAGGATCGAGGCCCAGGCTCCTCATTTGCTGAGCACCACGGAGGCCAGGCACACATGCGTTATTTGAAACTGTCGTTCCCATTACACGGACGGGGAAACCGAGTCTCAGAGGAGACTGTGTGAAAGCGCTGCGTCCCTCAAGCGGTATCCTGTTACTCTGTCCCTGTGCCTTCGACACCCCTCCCGCAGTACAGTGGGCGAGCGCGTCGGGGGAGCCTCATCAGTCTGCGGCTGGAAGCAATGAAAGACTCAACCATCGCGCCCGGACCGCTTTGTGAGTTTCCTGGCAGTAGCCACCCTCGCTACCCCCGCCTCTGCCTGAGCCCCCTGCCCTCCCTCTCTGCGCCCAGAACCCAGCTCCGAAATGCCGGCGGTGGGGGCCGCGGGCTCCCCCGTCCCCCAGCACACACTTCTGCCCCCTTTGCTTTCCACTCCGGCCCCGACGGTCACACCTGTCTCCTGATGGTGACCTGGCCCGAGTCGGGACACGGCGCCATTTCTGGGGGCGGCGCGTAAAGGGGACGCTCCCGCAGCGCGGGTTGGTAAAACGAAAAAGTCTTTTCCCCGGACTCCGAGGGCGTCTGCCCCGCCCAGTGCCCAGCGGGAGGGGGCAGACATCCCGGGGATGTGCGCGGTGGCGGGGGAGGGGCGCCCGAACTGGAAAAGGGAACTCGAACGGGAAAGCAAAACCCAAGGGGTTTTCGTTCACCCCAGCCTGGGAGACACAAAGGAAGCCGCGGGCGGCGAAGCGCAGGTCTCCAGGATTGGCGACACCGCGGCTCCTGCGCCCGGGCAGCTTCCGCAGGGGAGGAAAAGCGGGGCAGCCCGGGCTGGCTCCGTCCGGCCACACCCAGACACTGCACCTGGGCCGGCGCCCTCCTGGCCCAGCCTCGCTTGGGTCCAGGAGGCCGAGTGGGTGCAACCGGCCGGCGGGTCCCGCCCTCCCGAGCACCGGGGCCAGGGCGGGCCTCCCCTCCCTCAGGCTCTTCCCTTTCTAACCTTTCTTCTGGCCTAAACTCCAGATCCCCCGCCCAAGGGCCCACCCACACCCGAGAGTTTAGACGCACATCGACCCTGAACCCTCCCTGATCCCCTGCGCGGTCCGCCGGCCGCAGCCAGCTCGAGCCGGGCGGCGGGTCACGTGCCCGCGGTGGGGGCGGGGAGGGCGCGGCGGAGTCCCCAGGCCGCACGTGCGGGGCCTCCGGGAGGCGGGGCTGCGGCCGCGGGCGCCGCTCCTCTCCCGGCTTCAGCCGAGGAGTCCCGGGCGCCGGCCTCGAGCGGGCGCGGGGCTGCGCGCAGGGTTTGCAGTCGTGAGCTCGACCCGAGAAACGCTCGGCCTCTGTCCTGGCGGAGCTCAGGGATCACGAGCTATCGGGGCTGCACCAACAGTTGTTAAGGACAGGAAGCCCTCACTAAAGTGTCGCTGTTGGCAGATCGCAGAGATTAGGTCTGACTGTAAGCGCCTGGTACGAGCTCTTGTCCATAAAGTCAGTTACAGAGGAGTGGGTAATCTCGGGTTTTCTGTTATTTTATTATGGAGAATTTGAGCGTAAACGAAAGTTGTGATGGTAAACTGAGCCCCCAGGTACACACCAGCCAGATGGAACGATAAATCCGACAATGTGGGTTTGTCTCCCCCGCCCCTGCCCGCAGCCACTCCCTGTTATGATTGTGAAACTAATCCTGACATCACTTTTCAGATTAGGCCCCCTGAAACAATCGCTGTGTTTTGATGTGAGGCCCATTGTTTGTTGAGAAAACTTTTTTTAAATGCTGAGTAGATAAAAATGTTGTGGTGGAGATAAAATGTTGAGAGGAGATAAAGATGTCCAAGGAGTGGAAATGGAGATACAAAGGATGTAAAGAAGGGTGGAAGGAGTGCAAAGACTTACGTGATGTCTGTAAGTGTGGGGGCATGCTTTCTGGGACGTCAGTGGCCCAAGCGAGAGCTGGAACTGCGTGGGGGCAGTGGAGCTGGAGAGAAGAGGCTGATTCAAGGCACGGGGGTTTGGCCGTGTTACATCTGAGCTGCCTTTTAGATATCTGAGTGGAAATGTTACAAAAAGTAGGTGATTAAGTAGAATTCTTAGAGGCAGAGCAGGGCTGGAGATAGAAATCCGGGAGTCGAGAGCACGCAGTGTGTTCGGAATAATGGGACTGGATTTGGTAGAGATACGGCCAGCGAAGTTGGAGGGAAACCAGGCAACCTTGGTCTCCCAGAAGCCAAGGGAAAAACGTGTTCCAAGAAAGATAGAGGGACCAACAGTGCGAAACGCCAGGGAGAGGTTCAGGAGGAGTCAGGCAGAAGAGTAAAGATTGAATTTAGTAATATGGACACATTTGGTGACCTTGGCAAAAGCGGTTTCAGAGGAGTGACAGCTGAAAGCCAAGCCGGAGTGTGGAGAGAACAGGGGTGAGGGACTGATAGATTAATCTTTGAAGAAATTTTGATGTGAAGAGAAACTAAAGAAAGGAGACTGAAGAGGGCATGAGGTCAAGGCACATGAAAACAACAACAACAATAAAAAGAACACACCTTTTAATACAGAAAGTTTAAAGCTTTTAAAGCTTACACAAGAGAGACTAATGTAATGTACCTATTCCCATAATCCAGCTTCCGTGATTATCAACATATAGTAAATCTTGTTTCCTCTTTTTGTCTGATTGTTTTAAAGTCTCAATGCATTCACTTCCAATCTTAAATAGACTTTAGAATGGATCTTTAAGAGATTAGTATTCAGTCTTTAATAGTTGAGGATTTTGTAAACATATTCACAGAAGAGTTATCACACCTAAAAATAATTAGCAGTAATTCCTTAACATCATCTAGTATCCAGTCACCAGTGTTCATGTTTTCCTTACTGTCCCATAAATGATTTTGTTTCATAATTGGGTTGTTACAATTAGCATCCAAACAAGCACATGTATTATTACATTTGGCTGGTATGTCTCTTAAGCCCCTTTTAATCCATAACATTTCATCTTCCAACTTAAAAAAATTTTTTTTTAAGAAAGCATTTCATTTGTCCTTTAGAATTTTCCACATGATGGATTTTGCTGATGTCTTCCTTATGACGGTGCATCAAATGTCCTATTGCATCACATGAGTCTGGTCGTTTCCGTGACTGATTAGTGGATCCAGGAGTTGGCCGCCTGGTCCTTCCTTTTGTTAGTTTGCCATCGCCCTTTTGCCTGCCACCCCTTCAGCATTACAACCCCAGTCAGGAGTGCTCCTGAAAGACAAGAGTGAAGAGAAGTGCTCCCAAGGGGCAGAACTTGGAGCAGAATATTTAATTGTCTACGTGGTCTAAACTCAGAGATGGCTTCAAACTGGACTTATGGGTAGTGGCAAACAGACTTGAGAGAACAGGTCTGGAAGATGACATGGTAACAGGAAATCTGGGAAAGAGGCCTGTGGATGAACCTCTCAGAATGGACACAGTATGCACATAACTATGTCCCATGTGACTGCTCTCCAAAGGACATTTACTGCAGAGGAGGCTCTCAATAATCAAGTAGACAAAATGACACATTCTGTGGATGCCAGCCACCCTCATGCCTGTGCAGTGGTCCACGTGGCAGGGATATGGGTTATACGTGGACCAGAGAAGAACATTAAGACTGACCTGGCTACTGCCACTCCTAAGTGTTTAACCTTCCAACAGCAGAGACCAAGACTGACAGCTTCTCTCCCCCCAATATGCCGCCATACCCCAGGGGGACCAGCCAGCTAGCCTGTTAGTAGGTTGATTATATTGGACCCCTTCTATCATGGAGTGGGCAAGCAATTTGCCCTCGCTAGAATAAATATACACTCTGGATGGGATCTGCCTTCCCTGTCTGTTGCTTCTGCCAGTGCCAACATCCAAGGATTTTCCGAATGCCTTATGCACTTCCATGGCAATCCTCTGCCATGCAACAGTACTTCTGATCAAAGAAATAATTTCCTAACAAAAGAATTGCAGCAGTGAGCATGTGTGCATATAAGTCGCTAATATTACCACGTACCCCATCACCCAGAAACAGCTGGCCTGAAAGAATGGTGGAATAGCCTGTTGAAGACTCTGTTCTGGTGCCAGTTGAGAAAAACCCCCTGAAAAGAACGGGATCTGCCTTACACAATGTGCTATATGCTGTGAACTAGCAGTCAATATACGATGCTGTTTGAAGGTCTGGAAATAAGAGTAACTAGCTACTCCTACACTTATTTTTAACTCCTGCTCCCACAACTCTGAGCTCTGATGAGAGATCTTAGTTCCCAAGGGAGGAGTATTTGCTAATATTAAGGGACACAGCTATGGTTCCACTGAATTGGAATCTGAATATTTTGCACTTCTCATTCGGTGAGGAAAGAGGTTACTCTACTGGCTGGGATGATTCACCCAATTGCCAAATTGGATTGCTGCTATACAACAGGGGCAGCAAAACTATGTCCAGAACCAGAGGATCCTATGTGCCACCTCTTAGTACTTCCATGTCCACTAATAAAAGTTAATTAAAAAAAAAAGTTAACGGGAAATTAAAGCAACCCCAATATAGCAGGACCACTGAGAATTCAGACCCTTTAGAAATAACGTTTTGAGTCACTCTACCAGGTAAAGTACCCTAACCTGCTGAAATCCTGGCAGAGGGCAAAAGAAGTAAAAGAGTAGGTAGTGGAAGAAGGAGTTTCTAAATATTAACCACAGCCTGTGAGCACTTATAGACCTGATACAGAGGATCATAGCAGCTATGCACTGCTGCTGTGCCTTGATTCTAACATTCTGTCAGACCAGCAGCTTCAAAGTGATGTGCTGTATGGTGGGATCAGTGTCAAGTGGCTCAAGGTGCTTTAGGACTGTGTCGTGATAGAAAGCAGGAGAGTTAGCCCCGGGGTGAGCTGTGAATGTGGCCTGCTGTCCATCACAGGTGACTGCTATCTGCTTTGAGCCACCTTCCTGGTAGCCGTTGAAAAGACCGCATTTGCCAGATCAACAGCCACACACCGGTAGCCAGAGGCTGTGTGGCTCTGTAATAGTCAAGAGACACTTCCTCGAGGAGACCTGGCCTCCTCTTCATTGGATGTGTTTTGGGTGTAAGAACCAGCTCATGTCTGCCAAGTAAGCAAGAGATTGAGATTTTCCAGTTTAATGGCTGACACCAGCCATCTGCCAAGGCTGTCACCACAGATCTGTGTGTTAAAGGCCACTTCATTTTCATTCCCGTTTTGTCCCCCATTACAGTAATTGTGTCTACCTTGCCTCTGATGATTAAGTGCTACCACCTGGCCTCTGCTATTTCAGAATCCTGTCATCCCTATTGGCACTAGGGAGTCCGGGTCCATTGCTGCATCCTCTGTGTAAACCCTGGCCCACAGAGCATGGCTACCACTGAGTTTCTTAACACTGGTACGTTCTGTATTGCTTTAGTGAAGACAGTGTCTTCTAGAGGTTGTGGTCAGCTGGCAGGTTCTCTGGTTCTACATAATAAGTCCAATCTCAAATGGCTCCCTTAACTTTTTGACCCCTTCCTCCACATTCTGCCAAGGCAAGCCCAGCATCTCTGCCTAATTTACTGTAGGATATTATTGTTTCCAAGTTTTAAGGGGCTATTTCAGAGGATATTAGAACTGACTCCAGGAGTCCTTGCCAGGATATTAAATCATGAGAGGGTTCCCCATATCAATAAACTCTCCCCATCCCAGACTTATAATCCACCCTTCCTGGTCCATTACTCTCAAGATTCATTCCCAGGTTTGTTCTGCTTGTTCCTGCCAGAATATATCAGCCAAGTTCTGAAGCTCTTCTGCTAAGACCTGCCCCTAGTTTTTGGTCTAGATGTCTTGGAGGCAGGAAAGAGCAGATCTCCAGGAGGGCAAGTCTCATTGTGCAAGATATCTGCCTCTCATGAGGACTTGGCATGGTCTCCAGGTAATGCCAGGCTCCCTGGTAGAGAGGAAGGGGCCAGTCTGTTGTCCCAGGTAGTTAAGGTGAATCTGGGTATTTAAGGTTCTCAGTTACAGCTTCTCAAATGTCTCATCCAGGACTCAAAGACTTACTCCTTCCCTCTCTGGTTTCTAACAGAGGAGACTTGCTGAGGCTGTGAATTAAACCTGCTTTCTAACTCTTCTACTTTTAAAATGAAATTTTGAGTCTGATTTTCAGCGCTCTGTGTCCTCTGGCGACAGGAGATGAGAGTCTATTTAAATGCCTTCATGGAGGCTTTCTGGCTTTCACAGCATGCTTGGAGTTTGTAGTTGGCTTAGTTGGCTGGTTAACTTGAGCCCATTATTATTATTTTTTTTTAGGTACATACTCTTGTTCTGTTGCCCACGCTGGAGCACAATGGCACTATCACAGCTCACTGCAGCCTAGAACTCCTGGCTTCAAGCCATCCTCCTGCTTTGGCCTCCCAAAGTGCTAGGATTACAGGCGTGAGCCATGACATGTGGCCCCTCTGGGCTCAATCCTAACAGTAACTGTTACCCTTGTATGTTTCAAGCAATGGAGTTGTTGCCTGAGCTAGTGCATCTTCTTCCACCTGTAACCCACCCTAATCTACCGTAGGTGAGAGGCTCAGCAGTTGTGCTGGTGTGGCATGCTGGGGGTTGTCCCCACCCCACCGAACATCATTAATGTGCTCTTTCTTGCCATCTGGCTGGCAAATGGTCCAATTCCAAAATCCCATCCTGACAGCTTGCTTCCTGGAACCACTTCTGATAACATCTTGTTTTAGGTTCCATCAAATGCAGATCCTTAGGCAAGGATTTGAGAGTAGGTTGTTTATTTTAAAAAATTATCCCAGGAAGCACCAGTAGAGTGGTGGGAAAGTGAGACAGGAAAGGTAAGGAAGGAAGCATGTGGTCCAGCCCCATGGGGCCACTCCTCTGGTCTTCTAGGCTCTGTAAACCTAGCCTCTTCCCTTTGCTTCCCAGTCCTGGGGCTGGGAGCTGCTTCCTACATCTCAGCAGTGCCTGGCATGTGGCATTCCTGTTAATGCTGGTTTCCTTTCCCTTCTGTCTCTGTTCCATCTTTACTTTATTCAGCAAACAATCTGCTGACCAGAGCCATCCAGTCCCTGTGCTAGAGTGGGCGATACAGGGATGTGTATCTACCCTTCATCTCAAGAGAACTTTGATCTTGCTGTCTAAACTTTGGGACTGGCTTGAACCTTTGTGGGTGTAGAATTTAGGAATCTTAGTATACCCTCTACTCTGTTGATATTGAACTTCCCTGTGGCTTCGGACATACTGGGCAGTTTCATACCTCAGGGCCTTTGCTTGTGATGGTCCTTTGCCCTGGAACATCATTCCTCCTATTCCTTCTTCCTGTTGTAACAAACCCTTGCTCCTCTCTGAAGACCTAACCTGAGGTATCCCTTCTCCTTTCCCTGACTTCTTAAACAGGACAGTGGCTTCCTCTATGGAATTTGCATATGTATGTGTACATCTATTATGGCCTGTATTACAACTCTTTTTTTTCGTCTGCTTTTCCGCTGCCCAGAGTATGACCTCCTTTGGGGCCTCATTCATCTCTGTATCTTCATTCATTCATTCAACAAATCTTTTTTGAGTGCTTGCCTATCCCAGGCGTGGGAGCTCAGTCAATGTCTGTCGAAGGGATGAATGAATTGCTGAGAGGCTGCTACCCCATGATGCTGTGTTGCTAGGTTACACACTTTAGTGATGATCAGAGAGGAGGGGGCGTGACTGCTGTTGGGTGAGATGAGAGTAAGCATCTACACACTTTCCTGCAGGATCAGGGAAACTTTGTGGGTGGAAGTTCCACACTTCAGAACTGACAGTGTGGCAGGGTGAGGTTTGGGCTTCTGATGGTGATTTTCGCTGTGCGTGGGGAGAGGGGTGGGAGGAAGGACAGTAGGAAGGAGTTGTGTTAGAAGCTTTCCAGGATGCAAGAGTAGTTTGAAAAATCCCTAAGAGATTATCTTTCCTTCATCCTTCAAGTTAAAAGTCACTGAATTAAAAGCTTTCTAAATAAGAGTAATGAGAATACTGAAGGGACGGGTTCACCATTGCAGTATACATAGGTGCCTGCCAGGGCCAGGCACAAAAATGTAAGTGACAGATGTTGATTGGAGCAGAATGTGGCTCATGTCTGGCGGGAGTCACTCCTACTCGGCACAGAGAAGGTCTCCTGAGGAATTGTGGGCCCAGCATTGACAGATCTTCCAATTTTTCAGCAGAGGTCGTGAGTCTAGGTTTGTTTTTTTTTTTTGAGACAGAGTCTCACTCTTTTCCCCGGGCTAGAGTGAGTGTCGTGGCATCAGCCTAGCTCACAGCAACCTCAAACTCCTGGGCTCAAGTGATCCTTCTGCCTCAGCCTCCCAAGTAGCTGGGACTACAGGCATGCGCTACCATGCCCGGCTAATTTTTTCTATATATTTTTAGTTGGCCGATTAATTTCTTTCCAATTTTAGTAGAGACGGGGTCTTGCTCTTGCTCAGGCTGGTCTCGAACTCCTGAGCTCAAACAATCCGCCTGCCTCAGCCTCCCAGAGTGCTAGGATTACAGGCGTGAGCCACCACGCCCGGCCGTGAGTCTAGGTTTTAATGTGAAATACCCCAATTTTTCAGTGTTGAAAAGTATATAAAAGTTTCACAAAGCCAGGAGCTTCCAGGCTCTGGTCTTCCCCTGGCCCAATACTGCTCGCAGCCCAGACGAGCTCCCAGCACACCGCTGTTGAAGAAAATCTCTACCCCTGCAGCTTCCACTGTGCCCCCGCAGGCTGCAGTGCCTCCCTTACCTCTGTTCTTCCCTCCTTGATTCGTTGGTTCCTGTGTCCATGTCAGATTTCTGGCTCCCCCTCCAGTTTGTGAGCATCTGGAGGGCAGTGATAGTGTTGTCTGCGTTCTCTGCATCAGCCCATGAAGGAACAGTAAGTGTTCACGGTGAAGCCTTTGGGGGAACACAGGAAGAGGAGGGGTACGGTGTGTCTATGGAGGGAGGTTGTGACAAATAGCCTACATGTTCCCTCCTGACACTGGAACTTTTGTCTAGCTCTGCTACCCAAGTTGTGTTACCTTGAGCTAGTGGCGTCAGCAGGGGAGGGGTTTGTACAGCAAGCCATTTTTTTGAGACAGACTCTCACTCTGTTGCCTGGGCTAGAGTGCCGTGGTGTCAGCCTAGGTCACAGCAACCTCAAACTCCTGGGCTCAAGCGATCCTTCTGCCTCAGCCTCCCAGGTAGCTGGGACTACAGGCATGTGCCAGCACGCCTGGCTAATTTTTTCTACTTTTAGTAGAGACGGGGTCTCACTCTTGCTCAGGCTTTTCTCGAACTCCTGAGCTTAAGGAATCCTCCTGCCTCGGCCTCCTGGAGTGCTAGGATTACAGCTGGAGCCACCGAGCCCGGTCAAGACAAGCTG
>RJWJ010042064.1:0-13230 GCA_004363605.1 Indri indri | reverse complement strand
TAAAGGGAACGAGATTTCCTTCTGCCATGTTTTAAGGTTGATTTAATAACAAATTAATATTTAAATGAAGCACGTGGTGAATTTGTGGCACATGAATGCCAAGGCCAGGAGGAAGTGTCCTCTGTGGGGTGACTGTCTAGACATGGAAGGAGTCCCTTACCTTCCTCATCTCTGGGCTCAGAGGCTTTGATGGGCAGGGCCGGGGAGCTCTGAAGTCCTGACCCTCCAGGATGTAGTCAGATGGAGCTGCCACCCTGCTTTCTATCAATGCCCATTCCAATTTGCTCTTCCTCCAGCTCAAAGCCAACCTCTTGGACATTGCCATGGAGAACCAGACCCTCAATGAGACCCTGGGCTCTCTGTCGGATGCAGTTGTGGGTTTGACCTACAGTCAGCTGGAATCCCTCTCCCCCGAGGCTGTGCACGGTGCCATCTCCACCCTCAACCAGGTCTCAGGTTGGGCCAAGAGTCAGGTCATCATCTTGTCTGCCAAATACTTGGCCCATGAGAAGGTCAGTTGGGGCTTTTAACTCTTCCTTAGTGGCCTGAGGCCCAAGGGCATATTAGTTTGCCCAGGCTGCCATAAAAAAATGCAATGGATGGGGTGCCTTAAACAACAGGCATTTGTTTCTCACAGTTATGGAGGCTGGAAAGTCCAAGGTCAAGGTGCTGGCAAGGTAGGTTTCATTCTGAGGCCTCTTCTCCTGGTTTGCAGGCAGCTGCCATCTTACTGTGTGCTCACATGACCTCTGCGATAGCAAGCTCTCTGGTGTCTCCTCTTATAAGGGCACTAATCCCATGGGATCAGGGCCCCTCCTAACCCTAATTATCTCATGACCTCATCTAACCCTAGTTACCTCTTAAAGGCCCCACCTCCCCATACCATCACATTCAGGGCTAGGGCTTCAACATATGAATTTTGGGGGATGCAGACATTTAGTCCATGACAGCCAGTTGTACACATACAGCAGGGACAACCAGCTAATAAGAAGATGGTGCTGAGGGGGACTAAACTTCACCCTGCCATTTACTAGCTGTGTGACGCTGGGCAATTTGATTAACTTCACCTTGCCTCAGTTTCCCTATTTGTAAAACGGGGATAATGATAGCATTTACCCATAGCGTTAAATGTGTTGCTGTGAAGATTATGCGAGTTGGTGCACATGAAGAAGCTGGGACATTAGGTGACATAACAGAGGACGAGCTCTCTAGGAGTGTTAGCCAGCACCGAGTTGTTGACCGATGTGTGGGGCCCATCCCAGGATTTTCTTGCTTGCTGTTCAGCTGCTGGTGCATCCCTCATCGTGGCACCAGGGATGATGCTGTTTTATCCTCTTCTTGGGCTGCAGAGAGGGAACTGTCAGGGGAAAAAGTCCTATTTGGAGGGGACAGCAGCCTTAATCCATGCTCTAGCTGCTCCTGGAGTGGGAAACTGGACCTTCTTTCAGGGGGAATTAGTTTCCCTGTGCTGGGTTCTGTTCAAAGGGCTCCAGACACGAGTCCTAAGCATTTGGTGTCCCGCTCTTTCAGTTCACACTCACAGATGCGTCCCAGGATGCAAACTGGCTCACAAGGATTGGATTGGGACCAATTCCAATATAACAAACATTCATTAAGCACTTGCCACCTTCTGTTCTAAGAGAGTTAATCATTTACTCTTTCTAATAACCCTGGGAGGTCAGTAGTGCTATAATCATCATCTTCCACTTCATTTATGTGGGGTACAGAGCATACGGAATTGTTAAGGCCACATCAAGGGGACGCAGCTGGGATTGAGCCCAGGGCATCTGGCTTCAGAGCCTGCTTGCAGAGCCTTGACGCTCACCACCCCCATCATGGCTCTAGAACCGTCGCCCACTCATTCTCACTTTCTGACTCAAGAAGGAGGCTAGCCCATTCATCTTGTCCCTTCTAGCCTCATGATGACTTTATTTTGAAGGCTTTGAAGACATTCCCTGTTTTTAGACCTTGACTGGGGCCCCATGGGTCTACTGTGACAGTTCTCTGTGAATCCGATTTTAGGGAGCTGAGGGACACTGTTTGTTCCCCTCCAGACCTGAACAAAGTGGTTGTCTCTTCTCTAACATCCAGCTCCTCCTCCTGAGGGGCAAGGCCACTTTTACTAAGAAGCCAAGCACTCAAAAGTTCTTGTCTTCTTTGGGGTCAGGAAGAGACTATCCATTGTACAGAGAATAACTGAAGGAAACCACTCAACTGTCTCTTCATTGAACCCATCCCTGATTATGTGGAAAACCATCTAACATCTTCACTCCAAAGGAGGGGGAAAAAACACCTAAAATGATTTTTGATAGGAAAGCCAGCTCCAGTAATATTTGCCACAAAATGTCAGACTTGTATCCCAAAAGATTTCTTTATTTCAACTTAAAACTTCTACATGGAAATAGATGAGTGTAGGGCTTTGCTATGCCGGGTGCCTGTCAGGTGACATAACTGAGAAAAGTGGGCTTCCTTAAGGCTCTGCAAGGTGGGTAGGGGCCAGAGAAAAAGCCCATGGCCCACCTAAAGAGGTGGTTGCTGCTCAGTTCCTGCTAATTTTTGCCAGGTGGAAATTTGGGCCCAAGATTGCCTCATGTTCAGATTAAAACAACACCACCAACAAAACCCCAGAAACTCAAATCTGGATTTTTATGGACGTTCTTCCCACAAAACAATTTAGCTTAAAAATTAAAAACAGGCCAGGTGTGGTAGCTCATGCTTGTATTCCAAATACTTCGGGAGGTGGAGGCGGGAGGATTGCTTGAGTCCAGGAGTTTGAGACCATCGAACCTGTCTCTAAAAAAAAAAAAAAACATTAGCCAGGTGTGGTGGTGCATGCCTGTAGTCCCAGCTACTTGGGAGGCCAAGGTGGGAGGATTGCTTGAGCCCAGAAGTTAGAGGTTACAGTGAGTGATGATCACATCACTGCTCTTTGTCTTGTGGGTGACCGAGTGAGACCCGGTCTCTAAAAAAAAAAAAAGAAAAATTAAAAACAATTTTTAAATGTTGTCCACTAGTGCCAATTAAACACAAAAAAGCCCAATGCTGGGCAGCTGTGTTTCATGGGGCACTGGTTTTTGATATTTGCACTATGGCCTTGGATGGCTCAGTGCATTTACCATGAATCTCGTGTTTTGATATTTGACCTTCTTTCCTGATAGAAGGAAGGGAGGTCTGTAGAGGCAGCACCTGCCTTGCCCCTAAGGCATTGCCCATAGCAGGCTCGGTGCCCGTCTGAGAGGTGAAAGGCCATAGCAGAGCCCCACGGCGCGGCTGCCCCTCTCCCAGGTGCTGTCCTTCTACAACGTCAGCCAGATGGGCGCCTTGCTGGCTGGGGTCAGCACCCAGGCCTTCTGCAGCATGGACTGCAAGGACCTCCCGCAGGCCCTGAGAAGCACCCTGTCTCAGCATGTGTCCGACTTGTCACCTGCCCAGCAGCAAGGTGTGCTTAGCAAGGTAAGAGGAAGATGTCCTCAGGCACGTGGCTCACAGGGGATGTGGTTTGGGGGTTATGCGGGTGGGCTGTGACTGTGGGCCACTGATCCGGGGCTGGGATTATCTCGGCCACTGGTGTACGGGGCCGTTCTGCCTCCTCCTGCTGCCTCCTCTGCCCGCCTTCCCAGGCAGAGCCCTCTGGTCATGCCGCAATTCTTCCCCGTTGCCTTCCCTGCCAGGCCAATCTGGAAGACTTTTCTTAAATCGGTTTTTTAGTCTGATCATGTTTTACAAGTTGTTTTTCAAAGCTAAAAATGAATCCTGAAGTTCTCAGAGTGCTCCCAAAAGCCCCTTCCATGGTCCGAAGTCGCGCCTGTGTTTCTTTCTCACTCGGTGGGGGTCTTGGGGCATCTTGCTCTCTCAGGCCTGCCCTGTCCAATTGCAAAATCTGTTAAGAAACCAAGCCTAAGAGTTTGGCCTAAAGCGCTCGCACTTTGCAGATAGCAGTAGCCCATAGGGTTAAAATAAAGTGTGGATTTTTGAATAAGACGGACTTAGGCTTGAATCTCATTTAGTGACTTTCAACCAATCTCCCTTCAAGTCTCAGTTTTCTCACCTGCAAAATGGGGCGAGTGACAGTCTCTACTTCCTAGGGCTGCTGGGTGGGTCTGATGGGTTTTATTGGCCACGAAGCAGTGCCTGGCTCTTACTCAGAGCTCAACGCACCTTTTACAAGATGATTATTATATTTCTTCTCACTTTTGGAAGATGATGGAAGCAGGAGATCCTGCCTCAGGCATTGTGGAGATACCAGGGGCTTTCTTTAAAGAAGTGTCTCTCTTCGATTTACGGAGGGAACCTGGATTCAACCCCGCAGTCCTGAAGGACAAGGAGCTTCGCAGGAGCCAGGTATGCCCATGAGGCTCACAGATCAATCCTGGATTTCTGACTGTCTTGCGGGAATGGTCTGTTATAAGGTTAATTTGGTAGAAGAAATTTATTTCTGTGTGATGAAACCCAGAAGGCAGAATAGCACAGTGTGAAGAAGTTAGACAAGAGCTGAGAGTGAATTCCGGCTTCCATTGGAGAAGCTATTGCCCCTTACCTGGCCTCAGTTTGCTCATGTGCAAAATGGGGATAACTTCTCATGAGGATCAGTGGGATGTGCCACCTGGCCAGTGTGCTAGAAATGTTAGCGGTTATGATGTGTATTATTAAAAGCTGCCAGCGCTGAGGCCACTTGGGGAGGGTGGTGCTATTGATGCCTTAGAACTGTCTTTGGCTTCCTTCTCATTCATCCGCCTTCATTCAGCAAACGTTTGTCGAGCACCTTACCAACCACGCGCCAGCTGCTGCGTACAGAGCTGAGAATGCAGAAGTGAGCAAGTTAGACAAAAATCCCTCTCTGCTCCGGGGGCTGTTGCTCAGGGTGTCTCTTGAGGTTGGATGATGTTCTGGCGATAGTTGCTGTGTAACAAACCACCGCCAAATTTAGTGACAGTGGCAATCATTTTATTTTGGAAAAGACATCCTGCCACTGATAACTTCAAGATACTTTCGTCTCAGCAACTGAGCTGATGGAATCGCCATTTTCTGAGATGGCGAAGACAGGGGAGGGTCCCAGAACTTGACCCTGTGCCCAGAGAAATCTCTGGGGTCCCACACACAGCATGCAGAACGTCTCCCCACTGCTCCTCCTTCCGCCTGGGCTTTTATGCTGCTTCCAGGCCCTCAACTGCCACGTCCAATGCTAGCTCATAATTTATTCTGTTTGGGGAATTATGTTCAAAGTTTCAGAGTCTATAAAATAGATAAATGTAGTACTTGATTGCATCTGCAAGTTAGAGATTCTGTAAAGTTACGTTCCTTAAAACAAATGACTCCCCTGCCTACGATGCACCGTTCTCCCAGAGTGCTCATCCTGGAAGGGCTGGTGGGGGGGAGTGCGGGCTGCCAGCCGCAGGTCTTTACTGATGGCGCCTTTCAGCCCTTCCTAGCCTATTCATCCCGCCCTTCCGCTCCCTTTCTGGGGTGCCTGGTGTTCAGGGGTCACAGAGAGTCCTCGACCAGTCAGCGGGCTTCATAAAGCACAGAACCTCCAGTCCTGCTGCCAATGGCTTTGCTCCTCATTTGCTTCTTGGAGTGTACGGTGTCCCCAGGAGGGTGAGAGCCAGGGCTTTGAAATGACTCTGACACCGGTTCAAATCCTGGCTCTGCCATTTAGCAATTGTGTGGTCCTGGGTAAGTAACTTAGCTGTTGAGCCTCCACTTCCGCATCTGTAAAATGGAGTCACAGTGCCTTCCCTGAAGGGCCTCCCCTAGGTGGGCACCCAGCGAGTGCCCCATCAGCGCTGCCAATCCTTCTCTTCCCTCAGGCCCTGTTCCTGTATGAGCTTCTGTTAAAGACCACCAGGAGGCCCGGGGAGCTGCTGAGGTAGGAGAATGTAACTCCACCTGGGAGCCCACCAGGCTCTTTGGAGCCTTCTGCCAGAGGAGCCCAATTGCCCAGGAGGGAGAGTTGGACAGTCGTGTCTGTAGCCTGTGTCAGATCAAATCTGCCTTCCCTCACTCTTTCTTTTTTCTCTCCTCCCCACCGCTTTCTTCTCCCGAGTCCCTTGTTTTGTTTTCTAGTGCTGGGCAGCTGGTCAAAGGCGTGACGTGCTCGCATATTGATGCCATGAGCGCTGACTCCTTTCTGGCCCATTTCCGGTATTTTCAGAACAACCTCTTCCTGCTTTCACCGTATCAGGTACCGTCAAAGCATTTTCCTGCATCTAATTCTCTCTCCCTGCCCCAGCCACTGGGCCTGGATTGGCTGTGGTGCCCAAAGATATGTACGCCAGAATTATTCAGATGCAAGGATGACCTGGGGCCAAATATTGGGCCAGGTTTTCTCCAGTTTCTTTTCAAAAAGCTCCAAATACCCACATCTCTACAGCCAAAGTTTCAACAGACTGGTTATCCCGTACTCGAACTTTAAAAAATGTATTTTTAAGGTGTACTGTTTTGCATGTTCATAATTATGTTCTGCTGGGACTGAAGGTAATCCCTCATCTAACATTCCTACCCTTTCCAGGGGTAGCCGTGAATGGGAACAATACTCTAAGAGCATTTTCTTTTTCATTTAAAACTTCATTTTCCAAAAGGTTATGGAGCCTGTTTAACCCTTTGAGGAGGATAGAAGCAGTAACTGATTTTTTACAGTATCTGAGCTAGTAAAAATGGGCCTCAAAGAGTTCGAGCTTTGAGTGTGAACTGTTGGCACACAGAGTCCTGAGTGGATGAGCAAATGGATGGACAAGCCACCGTCTCAGCTCTGGCCTTGTGTTTCAGACCCAAATGAAAAGTTTCTAAAGAGTGGATTCTCTCCCTGAGCATCAGGAAGCACAATGCTCAGTGTATAATCCTTTGAGATCATTGGAGGAATATGCAAAGTTTTAAGGAAGCCCTGTCATTCCCTTGGATTGTTTATTCTATCAGTGGTTCTCAAACTTGAGCTTGCATCAGCATCAGTGTCATCTGGAAGGCTGTTAAAACAGCCCCAACAGATTGGGGGCTCCAATCCCAGAGTTTCCCATATAGTAGGAGAGAGGTGAGGCCTGAGATTTGCATTTCTAATCAGTTCCCTGGAGGGAACCATTGAACTGCATTAAAAGTCCTGCTCAGGAGGGGAAGCCAATAACTGAGCAAATGGATGGAGGTCAGACCCACTTTAAGGAAGACCTACATGTTTGAGCAGTGAGAGTTGCCCTGACATAGGTGATTCCCTAGACTTCTAGTTCTCAGAATCTTCAAATACCAGTTAGTTAGGAAATTTGCCTTTATTGTTTACATTTTTACTGAAAATACATTGTTATTATATAAAAAACAGAGAAAGTAAAATTTCCCCAATTTTTCCCTAGAGCAGTGGTTCTTAGCAGGGCACCATTTTGCCTCCTTGGGGACTTTTGGCCATGACTAGTGACACTTTTGGTTGTCACAACTGGGGAGGCACTACAGGCATCTAGTGGGTAGAGGCCAGAGATGCTGCTCAACATCCTACAATGCACAAGACATCCCCCCAAAACAAAGAGTTATCTGGTCCAAAGTGTCCGGAGTGTGGAGATTGAGCAACCCTGTTCTGGAGGTAACTACAAGGAAAAGTTTGTTATTGACTTTGAGATTTTTTTTTTTGGTATATATAAAACACATTTACATGTGATGTAAAAAACACATATGAGCTCATACTATACACATTGTTCTGTTTAACTTTATATATATACACATGTATATATATATAATGGCATAGGTATCATTTAATGTTAATATATGTAAATCTACCTTATTAAAACAAAGTAGTTGTGCAGTATTCCATTGCATGGATATACTATAATGTACTTAACCAATACCAACCTATTGATGGATATTAAAAGTTATATCTCACTTTCTTGCAGTTGTAGACAAAATTGTGATGAGTATTCTCATACTCAAATTTTTGAGTTCATATTGTTTTGCCTCTGTTTTCCTCATCCATAAATTGGGCACAGTTAGTGGTTGCTGCATCTTGGGGTGCTCTCTTACATAAGTGAACATATATAAAGCACTTAGAAAAGTGCTTGGCATGCAGAAAGCACTATCTATGTTTGTTCTTATTATTGTCGGACTGAATTTCTAGAACTAGAACTGCTTAATCTTTCAGGTTAATTGTTTGGCGTGGAAATACTGGGAAGTTTCCAGGTCGTCTATGCCGCCTTTCCTCTTGGCTGTGCTCCCGTAAGTGAACATCAGCCGCCCTTTCTGGCTCAGCAGTAATAGTGGTGTGAATCACCCACGTGAAAGTGATTCTCTCCCTCTGGGTTTTCTTGAGGAACCAGAGGCAGAGTGGAGAGTGTCCTAGACAGTTAAGCCCTTGAGAACCAGGATTTAAATTCTGAGCCTCACATAGATATTTCAGAAAGACCCTCTTGCTTTTCTCGTTATTTAAAAACCAAAGTGAAAGCAACCCAAGCCTGAATCAGTGTCAGTGAAGCAGCTCCTGTCTGGGCTGGCCTCGCCTCCGCGGCTGGGCCAGGCTCTGGGGAATCAGACCTGGGTGATTTCTGCTGCTATGGTCAAGCACGGTCTGGACACTGTTTTTCTCCTTTTCTCCTTTTTTATTTCCCTCTACATTCTTTTGCTATTATCGTCTTCATTCATTAAAAAAAAAAAATGTTTATTTAGTACTGTCTGTGTGCTAGTTCTCAGATATAGTTATATTTTCCTCTTATGAGCGCTTACAATCTCATGGAGGGGGAAATAGATGAGCGATTTATAATATCAATTTGATATTTGGTTGAAAGCAACAGAACTTAAACTGGCTTAGGCAATAAAAGAGAATTTTTGATTCAGGTAATGGGACGTGCAGGGGCTCATTTCAGGGATGGCTGGATCTAGGGGCTCACTTTCCGGCAAGCCGCAGCCGCGGCCGTAAAAGCCTCCGACCGTTTGGGCTCCTGGACCAATCAACCGCGAAGCTGGGCGGGGCTGGGGCTTGGGCCGCCTGTCAGTGAAGGGGGCGGGGCACAGACCGGAAGCGCTCCCGCGCGACTGCGCAGATCTAAGGGCTCAAATGATGTCATCTGTCTCTTGTCCAAGCTTTCCTCTATTGGTCTCACTGTCAGGCAAGTAAGTTCCTTCTCCTTCGTACTCCTGGCAGGTCCAAGGTTGCATTTTCCCAGCTTCATATTCAAGGTAAAGAAAAAACTTTAGTAGGTAGGAGAGAGAAGGCCCGAGAAGGAGGGGACGCCCGATCATATAGGTCTTTTTGTGACTCCCTGAGATATTTCACTTGTATTCTGGGTACAGCCATTAGATTTATGTTTCAGAAAGAGCATTGCCACCGCCCATGTAGAGAATGGAATGCAGAGGGCCTGAATGGAAGGAGAGAGATAGTGGAAGATTATTTCAGTAACCCAGACCTTGGCATGGCTGGCCACTTCCACTCTGCCATGTCTCAGCCCAAATCGTGCTGCCTCAGAGGGGGCCACCGTCATGCTCTGTTACAGAGCCATTTTATCTTCTCCCTTACATTCATTATTAGCTGAAATTACCTATTTTATTCATTGGTCTCTGTGCTTCTTTTTTTTTTTATTTTTTGTTTCAGCATATTATGGGGGTACAAATGTTTAGGTTACGTATATTGCCCTTGCCCCACCCGAGTCAGAGCTTCAAGCGTGTTTCTTCTCCTTACTAGAATTAAGCACTGTAAGGGCAGGGACCCCTTGTTCATGACTGTATTTGGTGCCCAGAACTGTGCCTGGTACAGCAGATACTCTGTAGATACTTGCTGGATGAATGGATGAAGAAATAAACAAGAGAGCGGTACTGGGAACTGGAGAGGCTAGAGCAGATTTCAGTAATATTAGGGAGATAGCAATGATGGATTTTGAAAGGGAAAAAGGATTCTGAGATAGCATAGAAGAGGAAGAACATGTTTGGGGAAGATGTTAAATCTGGCTTTGTTTGGAATAGTCCAGTGGTGAGGATGAGTAGGCTGCATGGGTCTCGTGCAGTTTTTTTCAACCCTTATTTCATTGTTGCCTCCCTAAGGAGAAAAATCGTAATTTCTAATGAGAGAAATTATGTACTAAGGAAAAAGATTTTGTTAAGTAGGGTTGAGCTTTGGTGGGTCACAAGTCATTGTTATAACTAAGATTTTCTTCACACCCCCTTCCCCCAGAACCAGTTTCTCCTTCTTGAGGGTGACATTATCCCTGTTGAGAATACATGATTAGGAGCTTGGGGCAGAGTTCTGGGCTGGAGATGACAGAATTGGGAGTCATTCTCTTTCCACTCTCTTTTTCTCATCTTTCTTCTTCACTTTCTATTTTATTCTCTCTCCTCTTTTTCTCTTTCTTCTCTACTTTTTATTTTCTTTTTCCTCATTTCCCCTCAACCAGTCCATGAGTCAACATTTTTATGGAAATGACATTTTCTGATCAGTGTTGCTGGGGCATAGAAGAAGAGCATCATGGGAAGCTTGTTTCCTGCCCATAGAAGAGAATGATGGGAAATTTGTTTCCCACTCATGGAAGTGGAGCATGATGGAAAGCTTGTTTCCTGTTCATAGAAGAGGAGCATTGTGGGTGGGAGGCTTGCTACATGCCACTGGGAGCCACAGCATCACTGGGGAGAAAAACATTTAAAGAACATCCTTGTGATGAGTTCTTCGTCATGTGGACCCTGATTTCAGGGCAGATATAGAACAGACACTGTTTTATTCCTCTCCTTCTCCCTGTCTGTCTCCAGGGCTCGCTACCTGGCTTCCATCCCGGCCTCCCAGTGTGTGCCCTTTCTGATCAGCCTGGGGAAGAGTCGGTTGGACTCTTTGGTTTTAGATTCCCACAAAAAGACTTCAGTCCTCAGGAAAGTGCAGCAGTGCCTGGTAAGGAAACTCTTTCTGGTGTCCCTTCCCCTCTGGGTGTTTGTGGCCACCTGGAAACACACATTCTGGGGATCTGGCTAGGATCTTGAGCCTGTTTTGATGGCGGGAAGTCTAATTTATGGGTCTCAAAGCTGGCTCTGAGGCTGGTTGGGACAATCTTGGCTGTTGGTTCTGGAGACTCCCATCCCAGGACCTGAAGCAGGGAGGCCACTCTGGAGGACTGGAGAGAGCATAGTACACAGAGACTGGATTGTAGACATGCTTCTGCCAATGACTAGTTATGTGGCTTTGGGCAAGTCACTTCCCCACCCTGAACCTAAGTCTCCTCATCTGCAAGGTGGGCGCAATAGCACAGCCCTCATAGAGTTATCGAGGGCATGAAATGGTCCCAACCTTGCCACTAGTTGGCAGTCTCTTTATCTTTAAAAAGTGGCTAATAGTGCTTACTTCTTACAGTCACTTTGAAGATGAATGATTGAGACCTGTAGACACTCAGGACAGTGCCCCACACATAGTAAGCACACAATACATGTCCCCTATTTTTGTCATTTTGAGAAAAAGCTTTAAAGGCTTTCTAGTGCCACACAAACTTTGAAGTGCTGGTTTTATTGCTATTGTACTAATATTATAATGGTGGTTCCACTCTGTAATATCCTCAGAACAATAATGAGCATGACAGCAGCTTTCATTTACTGAGGGCTCATGATGTACCAAGTCAGGGTTTCCCAGATTCCTGAGACCTGCATCCCTGGGGGAAGGTCAGGCCCCGCTACATCTGTAGTAGCCCATGGCAGGGTAGGCAATTCAGATCCCAGAACCTTTAAGAGTTATGAGGTTGGGAAGTGTTTTTAAGAAATCATGATCTTGAGTTCTGCTAGATCTGCCCATCGGCTCCACTTGTTGGTTTCAGGATGACTCCATTGCTGATGAGTACACTGTGGATATCGTGGGGAACCTGCTGTGTCACTTGCCAGCAACGATTATCAACAGAGGCATCTCCCCCAGGGCTTGGCCCCCTGCCCTGCATGGACTCAGAGACTGCCCAGACCTCAGCCCCGAGCAGAAAGCTGCGGTGAGGCGCAGGCTCCTGGAACAGTATGGGTGAGGAGGGGCCGGGCGTGGCTGTGGGGCATGTGCCAGGCTAAGGGGCACCCAACCTTGGCCCTCCTGGGCTCCATACAGAGTCTCTGGCTTAGGATGTGATTAAATACTTATTCTGGAAATGTGATGTTTTTTCTTTTGGCTTCAGATTTCCAGTAAAGTAGGGTCCATAGTAGCTGCCCCGCAGGTCTCACAAGGCTGTCACCAGTGCAGCTTGGCATATAAGGAAAAGAGTTTTGAAAAGATAGCACTTTACACATGCAAGGTGGTGGTATTATTATTATTTAAAGACTATTTTTTAGAGTAGTTTTAGCCTCACAGCAAAATTGAGAGGAAGGTACAGAGATTTCCCATATCCCCTTGTCTCCATACATGGGTAGCCTCCCCATTGTCAACATCTGCCACCAGGGTGGTACATTTATTGCAAGCGATGAACCTACTTTGACATTATTGTCATTACATTGTCATTATCACCCAAATTCCATAGTTTACGTTAGGGTTCGCTCTTGGCATTGTACATCTGTGGGTTCAGAATTCAGACGAGTGTGTAATGACATGTATCCACCATAGTAATACCATAGAGGATAGTTTCACTGCCCTGGAAATCCGCTGTGCTCTGCCTGTTCATTCCCCCTTCTCTCCTAACCCCTGGAAACCACTGACAGTTTTGTCTTTTCCAGAATATCATATAGCTGGAATCATACACTGTGTAGCCTTTTCAGATTGGCTTGTTTCACTTAGTAATACGCATTTAAATTTTCCCCATGTCTTTTCTTGGCTTGGTGGCTCATTTCTTTTTAGGGCTGAATAATATTTCATTGTCTGGATATACCGCAGTTTATTATCCATTCACCTACTGAAGGATATCTTTCTTGCTTCCAAGTTTTGGCAATTATGGATAAAGCTGCTCTAAACAGCCATATGCAGGTTTTTGTGTAGAAACAAACTTTCAGATTCTTTGGTTAAATACCAAAGAATGCGATTGCTGGATTGTATAGTGAAAGTGTGTTTACTTTTGTAAGAAACCACCAAAATGTTTTCCAAAGTGGCTGTATGATTTTGCATTTCCACCAGAAATGAATGAGAGTTTCTGTTGTTCTACAATATTATTATTTTTGTTATGAAATAATAATAATAATTATGCAAATAATAAAGACACTGTCACCTCTGGGTGATTGAGAGCTCCTTGGGGGAAAACAGAACTAACTTTTCTTTCCCACGTAGAGTTCTCTGAGGTTAGGTCAGATATATGAGTAGAACCTAGTCATCAGCCAGTGTTTAGACAACAGTTTTTT
>RJWJ010042063.1:0-13213 GCA_004363605.1 Indri indri | reverse complement strand
AGTGACCTGCCTAATGTCACCCAGTGAGTGAGTAGTGAGGCCAGGATGGAGACCCAGGTCTCTCGACTCCCGACCCTGTCCTCCCTAACGCCACCCCACTCCTCATCCCTCATTTACCCTCATGTCCTTCTGTCCTCCCCTCTGTGGTGTCCCCTGCTGCAGTGCAGCCACCTGTACCCACAAACGCCAGCAACCACAGGCTGGGGGGCTGGTCACCTGGGTTTCCTGCCCCATGCCTGGTCTTGACTCCAACATCTCAGAACAAGCCCAGAGCCCTCAGGACCACGATGTCCCTCACTGGGCCCTGGACCCGCTAGGAGGAGACCAGGCTGAGAGTCCCCTGGGAGACAGTGGCAGGCTGAAGGGCAGGTGCGCTGCTCCCCCCTCACAGCCAGCGTCTGGCTCAGAGCCCGCCCCGGGGCCCTCCTGCGCTTCCTCTTCCCTCTCCTCAAAGAACACGCATTTTCCACTCAGCTGGGCCCAGGAAAGGATGAGTGGGGGTCTCGAGGAGGATGACGGCTGGGGACTCTCCATGGGCCTGGAGATGACGTTCCCTCAGCCTGTGTCCACATGGCACGGGCACTCACGGGACCCAGAGCACGGGCCCTGTGGGCACAGAGACCTGAGATCAAGTCTGCATAGCTCTGTGATGTTGGATAGAAGACTTACCCTCTCTGTGCCCAGCGTCCTTATCTAAAATGGAGTTATAACCCCCCGGGCTTATCGTGGGGGTTCAGTGGGACAACAATATCAAGCAAGTAGCACTGTGCCTGGCACCCAGGACCTGATCAATAAGTGGAGGCCACACCATCCTTGTCACACAGACCTATCAGGAAGAGCTGGGCTGGTTCACCCCACTAGCTGACTCTCTGTGTGACCCTGGATAAGTCGCGTTCCCTCTCTAGGCTCTGATTCCTCTTTTGAATAAGGAGAGAGTTGGACGGCAGAACCCAGAGGGTCTCTCCTGGGCTGTTCTTCCAAGTCACAAGGAATTGCATCATTTCCCAGTCCCCAGGGCAGAAGAGGGGACCATCCTCAAGGTCACCAGAGATCTGAAAGGTGAATGTTTCCTGAGAGATTCTGTGGCACTGAGCTTCAGGAGAAAGGAGGGGTCTAGGGATCCTGTCCCTCAGAAGCCTTGCTACCTGATGTCTGACCATGCTCCCTGCAGTTGCCATCTTTGCCATCCTCCAGGGCTACAGTGACAGGCCAGGGATAGTCACCAACTCCAGTGCTGTTCTGCACAGACTCTGTGGCTGCCTGAAGCTGCAAGTGTGACCCACTCCTCCCCTCCCCAACCCTCTCCCTAGGCCTGGACCCTGGGTACCACCTGGGCCTCAGCTCTTTGGGCACCCAGCAGGTGGCTGAGTGTGTGCGGATGGGAGCTGGGATTAGACCTTCTGTTCCAGCTTAGCCGTGGCCGTAGGTCAGGTGGGAAGGGGTGCAGGGCAAATGAAGTCAACTACCACAAGGATCTTGAGTCCTTCTTTCAAGGAAGTATTTAAAACACTGCTGAAATAAATTGAAGCAGACACCATAAAATGGAAAGATATTTCAAGTTCATGGATTGGAGAATTAGCATTGTTAAAATGACAATACTATCCAAGCCAAATTATAGATTCAATGCAATCCTTATCAAAATACCAATGATATTCTTCTCAGTAATAGAATAAAAATGCTAAAGTGTGTATAAAACCACAGAAGACCCCAAATACACAAAGCAATCATAGGTAAAATGAAAAAAGCTGGAGACCTCACACTACCTGACTTCAAAATCTACTATAAAACGATAGTAACCAAATCAGCCTGTGGTACTGGCATAAAAACAGACACATAGACCAACAGAACAGAATAGAGAACCCAGATATAAATCTATGCATTTACAGCTAACTCGCTATCGACATGGTACCAAGAACATGCAATGGGTAAAGACAGTCTCATCAATAAATTGTGCTGGGAAAACTGTGTAACTAAAGGCAGAAGAATGAAACTAGACCCCTGTCTCTCACCATATGCAAAAAGCAAATCAAATTGGATTGAAGACTCAAATCTACGACCTGAAACTATGAAACGACCTGAAGGGAACATGGGGAAATGCTACAGAACATTGTTCTGGGCAAACAGAGAGAGTGGCTTGGTGGTAGCAGGGGCTGGATGGGTAGAGAGGAGGGGACGAAGAAGAGAAGTTGATTAATGGGTACAAATACAGAGTTTGAAGAAGGAATAAGACCTAGTTTTATATAGACCAGTGGGTGACTATAGTTTGTAATCATCTATTGTATATTTCAAAATAGCTAGAAGAGAAGAATTCGAATGGTTCTCACATAAAGGAAAGACAAATATTTAAGGCAACGGACATCGCAAATACACTGATTCCGTCTTTACAAATTATCTGCATGTATTAAGTTATCACGAGTACTCCAAGATTATGTACATCTATTATGTATCATTTTTTTTAAATCCCAGCATGTTGTTTTTGATATTAACCAAATCATTCTAAACCTAACACGGAAAGGGAAAAGACCAGAATAGCCAACACGACATTGAAAAAGAGCAAAGTCAGAGGACTGACACTATCTGACTTTAAGACAAACTTTTAAAGCTACAATAATCAAAACAGTGTGGTATTTGTGAAAGAACAGACGCAAAGAACAAGGAAACTGTGAAAATTTCTCACATTTGGAAATTCATTATGAAGAAATGACAACTAAATGCAATGTGACATCCTGGATTGGATTCTGGAACAGAAAAGAAACATTAGTAGAAAACTGGTGAAATCTGAATAAAGCCTACAGTCACGTCGATAGTATACAGTAACGTTAATTAACTAATTTTGACAAACTTACCATGACGTAAGGTGTTAACTGCAGGGCAAGCTGGTGGAAGGGAATGTGGGAACTGTACTGTTGGTACTATCGTTGAATCTCTTCCGTAAACCCCAAATTACTTTAAAATAAAAAGTTTAAAAAGAAAAATAAGAAGCAAGATTCCTGGCCTCCACTCACAAAATGAGTCGGAAAGAGCAGAAAACAGAGTGTTCTACAAAAGTTCATATATTATTATTAATGTTATGTCATCATCATCTCACTGAACATCCTTCCCCACCCTGCAGCCCTTTGGCCATTTCTCTGCAGCCCGGTCTCTCCGATGAGGTCCTGGCCCTCTTGGGGTCCTGCCTCCTCTCTGCCACCTTCCCCACCCCTGTCCCCAAAGCCCTCTCACCCGTGGCTGAAGGAGGGGCAGTCCCCACTTCCTGCCAAGCTCCTGACCCAGGTGCCTGTGCCCTGCCCAAGCCTGGCCAGAGCTGCTAGGAGCACAGCCAGCCCAGCGCTGCAGGGGTTAAAGGAGGCTCAGGGGTCCACAGCTGGCTGAGTGGGGAAGGAGACAGTGCAGGCTGGACCACACCCTGGGCCTGCTGGGGAGGGACCCAGGGTAGCAGAGCCCTCAGCTCAGTTGCTCCCTGAAGTGGCCCTGGGACTTCCTGCCTGGACACGAGGCTCACTCACCCACTTCCTGTGGACAACCAGCTTCTTGCCAGCCACAGCTTTTGCCTGCAACACTGGCCTCCGCCCCTTCCAGGCAGTGCCTTGGCCCAGACACCCACCTCACTCAGTGGCTCCTCTGCAGGAAAGGTGAGTGTGTGCGTGTGTCTGTGTGTGTGTGTGTGTGTGTGTGTGTGTGTGTGTGTGTGTGTGTCTGTGTGTAGGGGGATGGAGCCGGCAGGGCTGCTGGGCTGCTGGTACTGATGCAGTGGAGACCACCCATCAGGGTGTAAATTCAGGGCAAGTGAAGTCAGCCTGCCTGGTGCCTTGTCCCTGGGCTGGGCAAGCCCCTCGGGCGTCACCCTGTCAGCCCCCCATCTTCAGATCTTCCTGTGGTGCTGGCAGGGATGTCAGGGGTGGGGCTGTCCCTGTCCTGAGAGAGCCACCAGTCAGAAGGAGTCGGTTTGCTGGGGAAGGTGCTGGTGTTGGTGGCTGCTTGGGACCAAGGCCAGCTGGGGAGTGGGGACACAGGGACCAAGGGAGGGGGAAGGTTGGGGGGTCTCCTGTGCCACCTGCCTGCCCATGGCAGGGGCCTGGGTATTGTTTCCTCTTCATTTCTTTCCCTGCTGCCCACTGGCGCCGCTGGTGGTGCCCCAAGGGCACCTTTCTCCTCGTTGAGGCTCTCTTTGCTCCCAGAGGGCTGAGCAGGCTGAAGGGGGGCTGGCAGGAATGGAAGGGCTGAGGTTCAGAGCCCTCTCCCCTAATCCACTGCTCAGCCTGGGCACAGCCTGGCCTGAGGGCCCCTCTGACTTCCCCAAACCCCAGCTCTTGCTCCTTCCACCGCCCTCTGTAGCCTCCTCTGCTCCCCTGACTCTACTGGCATCCTGCCAACCCTTGCCAGGCTGGGTATCCCTGCAGGGTGACCTCGGTGTTTGTATCCCCCACTCCAGACCCAGGCAGCACTGCCCGCCCAGATGTCTTAGGCTGGCCACTGTGCTACAAGAGGAAACTGGGATGGGTGGCTGAGGGGGTGACCCAGGGAAGCCTGCTGTGCTCCCAGGCTGGGCTCCCCGCAGGGGCCTGGGTGGGGTTGGGGACAGGGTGGGTGCTGGGCCGGGAGGCACCAAGTCGGGAGGGCAGGAAGATAGGTGGCTGTGGGTGGGAACAGGAGGGAGAACTGCATACTAGGGTTCCAGTATCTTTGGGGACAGGAGCTTCTCCTGGGGAAGCCCCAGCCGTTCCTCAGTGTGGCAGAGCAGAGGCAAGTGCAGGAGTGTGAGGGGGGCACTCTCTCTTCCCCACAGAAACTTCCTGTGCGGGTGGGGACCACCATGGCTCAGACTCAGCCTTAAATCCCACGTGCCAGCTGGTGGCTTCTCCTGTCTCCCCCACCCCAGCTCTCACCCAGGACCTCAGAGCTTGCTACAGGGGAGGCACCTGCCTGACACCTCTGGCCCAGGGGCTGGGAGGGAGAGGGGAGGTTCTGGATTGGGATGGAAAGTTGGGCGGGAGAGTCCTTATGGGACCAGTGGTGGCAACCCAGCTTGGGGTTGGCCCGGCCACTGCTGCCCAAGAAGTGCAGGGAGCCAGAGAGGAGTGGGCTGGGGCCAGGCTGGGGGTCTCAGCCAGTCCAATGTGGCCGCCAGAGCTAGGAGCTAGCACCTGCCTCTGGAGCTGAGAGTTCGGGGTGATGGAGGCACCATCCCGGGACCCTCTGCTCCCAACCCCCTGGCCCTGAGCCCTCCTGGCTCTCCGTGCCCTTCCCCCTCCCGTGCTTCTGCTACTTCACTTCCCTAAGAGCCCAGCACAGAACTTGCCACGGGGTGGACACCTCAGGAAGGGTAAACCCAGAGAAGCGGGTGGCTGGGTGGAGTGTGGCTGGGGTGCGGGACCTGGGAGTTCATGGGAGACATTACTGACTTGTGAACGTCTTCTGGTCTCTGATGGGCTGTGCCAAAGCATTGGCGTTTGGGACCCCTTGGCATCCTGTTTCTACCAAGGTACAGGTAAGAAGTACTGGGAGTAGAATGGACTTTCATTGGGTTTAAGCGGGGGGACACAGAGGTGAAAGCTCGGCTCAGATTAAGGCAGAGCTTCCTAAGGCCCCTGACAGGTCAACAGGAGAATGGGATGCCTTGTCAGGCAGTGAGATTATTGCGCTGAAACATGGGGACATGTGGGCTCCACCTCCTCCCCACAAGTTGGGGAACCGAGAGTCTGCCACTCTGCCGGGCACTGTGGCCCCCCTCACACCCAACCCACAGCAGCCCAGCAGATCCGCCCGCAGCCACTTCCTGCAAGGGTCCTGAGGTTGCTCCCAATCCCCATGGCCCACTGTGCACCTTGTCCTGCCGGCTCACCCCTCGAGGGCTGCAGCAGACCTGCCAATGCTCCTGTGCACGTTTGTGTACAGGTGTTACATGGACACCCATTTCCCATTCTCTTGGGTGTAACCTAGGTTGGCAAACGCAGGGTCACGTGGTAACTCTATGGTGACCTTGCTGAGCAACTGTTAAACTGGTTCCCAAAGCAGCTGCACCGTCTTACATTCCCACCAGCAACGTACGAGGGTTCCGTTTTCTCCACATCCTCACCAACATTGTTTTATCCATGCTGTTGTTAGCATGCACAGCCTGGTGAGTGGGACGTTGTTTTGGGGACTGATTTCTCCCTGTCTCTGCTCTGACACTGGGGTCCACTTTGGCAGGTTATAGACTAGGGAATGGCCATAGGAAGTGGTACCTTGCTCTAAGAAATCACAGGATGGCGATCTATTTTTGGCACAAAAGGAAGCTAATTCAGGAGCTGGTTTACTTTAGTTAACCTTTGAGGCACTGGGATGATGTTTCCTGGTGGCTGCAGCCAGCCCTCTACACCCAGGCATGCGCTAAATAGAGTCTCTGCTATCCCTGTAAGAACGACAGAGCCCGTGAACGTAGACTAAGTCTGAGGGGACAGGGGAGTCAAGGTGGATGAAGGCAGGCACATGCAGGACAGGAGGGTCCCCAGCAGGACCGGAAAGCCACCCAACAAGGGTAGTGTGTGCCCTGTCTTCCCTGCCTCCTGCTGCCCCTCCC
The DNA here is from genome assembly GCA_004363605.1 of Indri indri. Lineage (NCBI taxonomy): Eukaryota > Metazoa > Chordata > Mammalia > Primates > Indriidae > Indri > Indri indri. Next base: position 6,654 of record RJWJ010042063.1, on the reverse strand, counting down.
CTTGTTTGGGGAGCAGACTGGCTGTCTCTGCTCACCCCACATGGCGGAACGTGGTTGCCCACAGCTGCCCAAATAATCTGTTGCATTTCCACCCATTTGGAGAATCAGTCAGCCACTTGCTTATCATGTTTAATACAGTTTTTCTCAGGACACATATACTCTCTGATCAGACCTCCTTCTTCCCAAAAGAGAAACACTGGACATTGTTAACTGACTAAAGAAACTTCCAGCTCCAGCCTTCAGAAACCCCATGCTGCTATCGCTCAAACCAGTTTCCAGAACACTTCCTTTAAAATAACTTTCAGAAAGTTGTGCAAAGAGATTCATCCCTCAGCTTTGAGGTCAAACCTTGACCCTTCCCTAGGGGTACAAGTCAGTTAATTGCATGCTTAGTCCCCAGAGTACAACTGAATGGCATCACCTGGTTCCGAGCATTAAATGCAGCTTGGACAGGCAAAGATGCTCACAACAGAGGGTTGTAAGCAGCACTGCATGTTCTGTAGGGATTATCCATAGGGAACTTTCTAGAAAGTCTTGCATGATGGTCATGTCAGAAACTGCTAAGAATGTCTCTCTGATATTGAAGACACTATAGTATTGTCATGAAGTTTACCATTTATCACTGAACTTGTCTCATAACGTTAGTGCCCCTGCCACTTACACAACTGAAGTGAAAGTTACTTCCATTAATATGCAAACCAATGCAAGTTATCCTATCCCGGTTTCTTGGGTGGACGGGAAAGATCCTGGGCAGGATTTAATGTGCAATCACTCTCATCTCTCTTCTGTAGGCCACGATTTAAATTTACCTCAAAAATGGAAGATGATAACTGGGAGGACTTCGACTTGGAAGATTTATTCGGTGGAGATTTTAGTAATTACAGTTACAGCACTGACCTGCCCTCTATTCTACCAGATTCTGCCCCATGCCGGCCAGAGTCCCTGGAAATCAACAAGTATGCCGTGGTCGTCATCTATGCCCTGGTGTTCCTGCTCAGCCTGCTGGGAAACTCCCTGGTGATGCTGGTCATCTTGTACGGCCGCGTCAGCCGCTCCGTCACTGACATCTACCTGCTGAACCTGGCCATGGCCGACCTGCTCTTCACCCTGACCTTGCCCATCTGGGCCGCCTCCAGGGTGAATGGCTGGATTTTCGGCACAGCCCTGTGCAAGCTGGTGTCGCTCCTGAAGGAAGTCAACTTCTACAGTGGCATTCTCCTGCTGGCCTGCATCAGCGTGGACCGCTACCTGGCCATTGTGCACACTGCACGTCTTCCCACGCAGAAGTGCCACTTGGTCAAGTTCATATGTCTGGGCATGTGGGCTCTGTCCCTGTGCCTGTCCCTCCCCATCGTAATATTCCGAAAGGCCATCTACCCGCCCTTCTCCAGCCCAGTCTGCTATGAGGACATGGGCAACGGTACAGCAAAGTGGCGGATGGTGCTTCGAATCCTGCCCCACACCTTTGGTTTTATCTTACCCCTGCTGGTCATGCTGTTCTGCTACGGATTCACCCTGCGCACACTGCTTAATGCCCACATGGAGCAGAAGCATCGGGCCATGCGGGTCATCTTTGCTGTGGTCCTTGTCTTCCTGTTCTGCTGGCTGCCCTACCACCTGGTCCTGCTCACAGACACCCTCATGAGGACACAGGTGATCTCGGACACCTGTAAACGCCGCAATGCCATTGACCAGGCCCTGGAAGCCACCGAGATTCTGGGCTTCCTCCATAGCTGCCTCAACCCCATCATCTACGCCTTCATTGGCCAAAAGTTTCGTCATGGACTTCTCAAGATCCTGGCCACCCATGGCCTGGTCAACAAGGAGCTCTTGCCCAAGGACAGCAGGCCTTCCTTTGCTGGCTCTTCTTCAGAGAACACGTCCACTACCCTCTGATACTCCTGCCTAAGTGCAGCCCCTCGGGGTTCCTTCCTTCCCCGCAGCATCCCATTCCAAGCCCCACGTCCACTGGCTGTTCATGGTGTGAGTGTCACTGAAGCCCCATTGTGGCTACAGGAAGGAGCAGAGGCTACGTCCTTACCAGGCCCCCACTGCATGGTTTAGAAATCCTGCCCTGGTGCCCACCCCGTGCCATCATGACTAGGCCGACGCTAGAGCTCTGTCCATCCTGCCACTGGCCACAGCCCGCTGCTTTGCAAGAAGTGCAAATCAAAACCCCAATGACCTGCCACGTCACACTCACTAGGATGGCTCTTATCACACACACAAAACCTCATGAAAGACTAAGTGTTGATGAGGACGTAGAGAAACTGGAATCCCTGTGTGTTGCTGGTAGAAATGTCAATGGTGCAGTCACCGTGGAAACATTGTGACAGCTTTCGTCAAAACAGTAAACAGAGAATCAGCACGTGATCCAGCAATTCCACTTCTGGGAACATCCCCACGGGAATGGAAAGGAGGGACTCAGATATTTGGACACCCATGTTGATAGCAGCATTATTCACAAGAGCCAAAAGGTGGAGCCGCCCAAATGTTCATCAGTGAATGATCAGCTAAACAAAATGTGGTGTGAACCCGCAATGAAGTGTCGCTCAGCTGGACAAGGGATGAAGTGTTGGTGCACGTTACGACGTGGATGGAAACATTACGCTGAGTGACACGAGCCAGACATAAATGGGCAAATATCATACGATGCTGCTTCTATGAGGAACCTAGAACAGTCAAATCACAGAGACAGAAAGCACAATAGTGGGTCCTGGGGGCTGGGGGCAGGGGAGAGAGGGATGCTATTGTTTAAAGGGAACAGAATTTATGTTTTGGGTGAGGAGAAAGTTCTGAAGATGGACAGTTGTGATTCTTTGTAAAACAATGTGAAATTAATTAACGCCACTAGTCTGCACGCTTAAAAGTCATTAAAATGGTAAATCTTTTAATGAATATTCTACCTCTATTAAGAAAAAAAGCCGTGGCCCCAAAACGTACTTTAACCACTGAACCAATGCTGGAAACACATACCTATAATGTTTTTGTTTAATGAGTCCATCAAATGTCTTTTCTGGTATAAACCACTTTTAGTTGGGTGTTTATTTTACTGCTTTCAACCAAAAGCATCCAAACTGCAACAGAGAGGTGGGACAAGGATGAGCAGAGGGCCCGGGTGAGGGGCTTAAGAGGAAGTAGCCCCTCTGCTATGTGTTGTGTGCATAGAGAAGGTTTGGAACTGAGGTGGGGACCAGCCTGCCCTCCCCCATCCCCAGCCCACGCCTCCTGCTGTGGACCAGGTGTCATGCAAAGAGATGTGTTCTGGGATCCTCTAGGGCTGTAGGCCCCTACTCCTGGGCTGAATACTGGTATTGGTCCCTGGAGTGTAAGGACCTGGGCCACACAGCAGGAGGTGAGCAACAGGTGGAGTAGGGAAGCTTCATCTGTATTCACAGCTGTTCCCCATCGCTGGCATCACCACATAAGCTCCACCTTCTGTCAGATGAGCTGCAACACTAGATTCTTATAGGAGAGGGATCTGCGCACATGAGGGATCTAGGTTGCATGCTCCTTATGAGAATCCAATCCCTGACGATCTGATGTGGAGCTGAGGCGGTGATGCTAGCGCTGGGGAGGATTTCCATTAGCAGCGAGGTTTGACTGCGTGATAAATGCAGTGCTCTTGAATCATCCAGAAACCATCTCCCCCAACCCACCACGGTCCATGAAAAAATTGTCTTCTATGAAACCCCTCCCTGATGCCAAAAAGGTTGGGGACTGCTGCTCTAGGGTATCTCACGACCGTGGGTGAGACAGTCCTCTGGAGTGTCAAGGGTATGACTTAGAGGTGCAGAGCGATGAGGGACTCCACCCGATCAGCCTGATCAGCGAGCAGGAAGGCAGAGAGCTCTCCTGAGCTCAACCAGCAGTTCCCAAGGTAGTCTCCCTCCCTCTCTCCTCCCCCACCCAAAGGACACCCACCCTCTGCCCCTCAGTCACTCCATTCAGGGTTTGAAGAGAGCTCCCAAGTGCAGGTGGGGGCATGGTTTATAACCTGTCACTCCGAGAAAACGAAGGATTACAATTATCCCTGCAACATTTATTGCCTGCCAACTGTTCCGGGGACTGGGATGTAGCAGCCACTGCAACAGACTGGAGCTCACCTGCCTAGGGCTTGTCCAGGGGCGGGGCGGTGCTCTGTCAGGAGGGGCTCTGAGCAGCCTGCAAAGGAAGAAAGCAAGAGGAATTGGGCTTCCACAGTGACCAAACATCCCCCTCAGGCTGACAACTGCCTGCCCACTGGATCTAGCCCCAGCAGGGAGGCAGGAGCAAAGCTCTGCGAGGAGGGCCCCAGGGCAGGGAACGTCACTCCTGGGACAGAGAGTGCATTTCCTATCGCATCAGCAGCCAGGACCAATCCAGCACCAACACGCCCTGTGTCCTGCTCACTCTGTGCCAGGCACTGTGCTACAGTCAGGATCACGTGTGACTCAGCTGCTCTGGCCGAGCCTTCGGAACAGCTTCTGAGTCAGCAGGAGGGAAATGCAGGGGAAGGTGTGTTTAGCAAACACCGGAGTTGCCAGAAGACCCGTGGTGTCCTGCATGGCCAAGGCGGACGGGCCACATGCCTCCCTGAGATGACGCTCAGAGGGAGGAGGCCTAAGCCTCGCTCTGGTTCAGGTCTCTGCTCCTTCCTCCTCTCACAAGGGCTGGTGGAAACATGGTTCTCCGAGAAAAATAGGAGGATGTGGATGATGAGCTGAGAAGAAATGAGGCAGAGATGAATAACACTGATGTGAATTCTTAATATTCATCCCCGTCTTTTCTCTCTCTCTCTCTCTCTCTCTCTCTATCTTCTTCTTATAAGAACAGTCTTGGCAAAAATAATTTACTAGCCAAGTCATCACTAAGAAAGGCATATCCAGGGCCTGCCTTTGAGTGGCTGATATCTTTCCTCTGATGTTTCCTGGCCTGAGTCTCACGCCGGTCCAGCACCGCCCTGCCGGGATCTGCCTGTCCCACCTGCACTGGCCTTTCTTGCTCCCAGAACTGCATTCCTCACTCATGCTAAGGCCACCTGTCTGCTTTGTAATCTGTCCCCCTGAACTGCTGACCTTTCTCTCCACCACCATGCCAGTCTCTGCAGGATGGGCTCCCGTGTTCCTGAAATGAAGACAGCCTCTGGTCTAGTTTGGGTGACACTACAAAGTACCCCCAGTCTGCTTGTCACATTCACATCACTGCCTGCAGACCCAGGGACAATCGCACTGCCAGGCAATAGCAGAGGCCGAGAGGCCTAAAGCTCCCAGGACAACCCTGCAAGACACACGCGAGGACACTGAGGGATGAGGAAAGCAACCTGGCCACAGTCTCACAGCGGGATAGGAGTAGAGCGAGAATTAAAAATTCTAGTTCAGTTCATTTTTTACCATATATTTTGCTTTTTGAATGGTGACATTTCAGGCATGTGACAAATAGATGGGAAATTATACATGTGACCCTCACAGAGCGTTGCCCTCACACAGTAGGACCCGTCTGCTTTTTCCGTACCTGGACGCCTCTGTGCCTGGAGCTGGGGTTGCTGGAGTCCCGGCCATGCTGACAGAGGCCAGGCCCAGCGGAGGCTCAGGGCACAGGTGTGGCTCACTGGGTTCCCCTATTCTCAGCTGGCAGGTGGGACAGTTAAGGGGACAATCACAGCCCAACACAAAATGCAAAGTCAGGCACACCCAGCCCCTCTATCGACGACACTTGCTGTGTCAGGCAGGGTCCATCTGCAGCAGAGCCACTGGGAGGGGAGTGTGTGACGGGGATGGGACCCTACACAACTGGGGGGCTGGCGACACCGTCTGTGTCAGGCTGTGGCTTTGCTTCTGCAGCTGGGATCTGAAGCTGGCAGGACAGACAGCCAGGAAGGAAACATGGACGTGAAGTGAGGAAGAGTGAGGACAAGCTGGAACCTACAGGACAGACCGACAGCTGGGCTGGTCCAAGTTCAATATGTGGACCATATTCACCAGGCGAACCCGCCCTGAGGGGCTGCAGGCCCGGCCCCTGCCCACAAGAGCAGATGAGCCACAGCAGGCTGGGTGCCTGGTGCCCGCGCTCACCTGCCAGCCTCAAACAGACCCCGGTGCTGCTCCTCGTCCACCCACCAGATCTGCATGGGTCCCTTCTGGCCCACGCAGACCTGGAAATGTGAAAGTTAAGGTTATTAGGAGAACGACAGGCTGTGTAACAGGGAACAAGTAAATGAAAGACAAACAAACTAGCAACGGAGACAGACAGGAAGACATGGGGGAGGAGCTGGCGGGGCAGGGGCGGGGCAGGCTGAAAAGAGAGAGAAGGGGCCCAGAGGAGGCAGCAGAGGGAGGCAGGGGTGAGTGGGGAGGGCAGGAGGGCAGGAGGCAGGACCTCCCCTGGGGCCACTGGGGGACCGTCGAGGGAGGGGCTGGCAAAGGACAGGGCAGGTGGAGCCCTGTGACCCGGGTCAAGGTCCTGTTGGCCTTGGTGCCCAGAGTTGTGCCCAGCACAGGGCCTGGCGCAGGAGGGGCTCAGGACAGGGAGGGTTTCCCCGCCTCGCCCAGGGCCTCAGCCTCCATCGGGGTCATACCTGGGACACCAGCCACTGCAACGGCTCAGGCCACGACTGCACCTCACTGAGCCTGGCCTCACCATGGTCAGTGTCTGGGGTGACAACTGGGCTGGAGC
>RJWJ010042062.1:0-13219 GCA_004363605.1 Indri indri | reverse complement strand
GAAATGAAAAGGGAGACATTACAACTGATACCACAGAAATGCAAAATATCGTCTGTGAATACTATGAAAAACACTATACACACAAACCAGAAAAAGGAGGAAATGGATAAATTCCTAGAAACACACATCCCAAGCCTGAATCAGGAAGAAATAGAAATTCTGAACAGACTAATTATAAACAGCAAGATTGAAGCAGTAATAAAAAACAAAAACAAAAACAAAAAAAACTCCCAACAAACCAAATCCCTGGACCAGATGGATTCACAGCTGAATTCTACCAGATTTACAAAGAATAGTGGGTACCTATCCTAAAGAAATTATTCTATAACATTGAGAAGGAGGGAATCCTCTCTAACTGATTCTGTGAAGCCAGTTTCTCCTTGACACCAAATCCAGAAAAGAATACAACAACAACAACAACAACAACAACAACAAAAAGAAAGAAAAGGAAAGAAAGAAAAAGAAAAAGGAAAAGGAAAGAAAACTACAGACCAATATCCCTTAAGAACACAGATGCAAAAGTCCTCAACAAAATACTAGCAAACTGAATTCAATAGCACATCAAAAAGATAGTTATCCTGAATAAAAAAAAAAAGATAGTTCAGGTGATCAAGTGAGTTTCATCCCAGGAATGCAAGGATTTTAACATATGCAAATCAATACACATAATTCACCAAATCAATAAACATAATTCACCACATCAACAAAAGCAAAAACAAAGATCGTATGATCATCTCAATAGATGCAGAAAAAGCATTCAATAAAATCTAGCACCCTTTCATGATAAAAATTCACAACAAACTAGGCATAGAAGGAACATACCTCAAAACTATAAAATCCATACATGAAAACCCACAGGCAACATCATACTGAATGGGGAGAAGTTGAAAGCATTTCACCTAATAATTGGAACAAGACAAGGGTGCCCACTGTTATCATTTCTACTCAACATGGTACTAGAATCCTAGCCAGAGCAATCAGGCAAAAGAAAGAAATAAAGAGCCTTTGAATTGGGAAAAAGGAAGTCAAACTATCCCTGTTTGCTGATAATATGATCCTCTGTCTAAACCCTAAAGACTCCAATGAAAGACTCCTAGAATTGATAAATAAATTCAGCAAAGTCTCTGGTTAAAAATCAATGTACAAAAAATCAGTAACATTTCTATAAACTAATAATAGTCAAGCTGAGAGTCAAGTCAAGGACTCAACACCATTTACAATAGCTGCAAAGAAAATTAAATTCCTGGGAATATAGTTAACCAAGGAGGTAAAAGATCTCTACAAGGAGCACTACAAAACACGGATGAAAGAAATCATAGATGACACAAACAAATGGAAAAACATCCCATGCTCATGGTCGTAGATGACACAAACAAATGGAAAAACATCCTATATTCATGGGTTGATAGAATAAATATCTTTAAAATGTCCATATTGCCCAAAGTGATTTACAAATTCAATGAAATCCCCATCAAAATACCAATGCCATATTTCAGAGATCTAGAAAAAAATAATTCTATACTTCATTTAGAACCAAAAAAATAGCCTGAATAGCAAAAGCAATTTTCAGCAAAAAGAACAAATCTGGAGACATCATATTACCTGACCTCAAATTATACTACAAGGCTATAGTAACCAAAAAAGCATGGTGCTGGTGTAAAAGCAGACACATAGACCAATGGAATAGAATAGAGAACCCAGAAATAAAACCATCTACCTATAACCAACTGATCTTTGAGAAAGCAGACAACAACATGCATTACAGAAAGGAAGCCCTATTCAATAAATGGTACTGGGAAAATTGGATATCCACATGCAGAAGAATGGAATAGGACCCCTATTTCTCACCATATACAAAAATTAATTCAAGATGGATAAGTGACTTAAATGTAAGGCATGAAACTATAAAATTTCTAGAAGAAAATGTAGGAAAAACTCTTCTAGACATAGGCCTAGGTAATGAATTTATGACTAAGAGCCCAAAGGCAAATATGGCAACTACAAAAATAAATAAATGGACTTCATTAAATTAAAAAGCTTCTGCACAGCAAAGGAAATAATCAACTAAGTTAATACACAACCTACAGAATGGGGGAAAATATTCACAAACTAAACATCCAATAAAGGCCTAATATCCAGAACCTATAAAGAACTCAAACCAGTGAGAAAAAAACTCTGTTAAAAAGTGAGCCAAAGACATGAACGAAGTTTTTCAAAAGAAGATAGACAAATGGCCAAAAAATATATTTAAAAATGCTTAACATCACTAATCTCAAGGAAATGCAAATTAATGCCACAATAAGATATCACCTTACCCCTGTCAGAATGGCAATCGCTAAAAAGTCCAAAAACAATAGATACTGGTGTGCATTCAGGGAAAGGAACATTTATAGACTGTTGGTGGAACTGCAAAATAGTACATCCTCTATGGAAAGCAGTATGGAGATTCCTCAAAGAAATAAATGTAAACTTACCATTTGATCCAGCAATCCCACTACTAGGTATCTATCCAAAGAAAAAGAAGTCATTTTATCAAAAAGACACCGGCACTCAAATGTTTATTGCAGCACACAATTCACAACTGCAAAAATGTGGAATCAACCTAAGTATACATCAATTCGAGAGTGGATAAAGAAAATGTGGTGTTCGTATATATACCATGGAGTACTACTCAACTATAAGAAGGAATAAAGTGATGTCTTTTGCAGCAACCCTGGATGGAACTAGAGACCATTATCCTAAGTGAAGTATCTCAGGAATAGAAAAACAAATACCATATGTTCTCACTAATAATTGGGAGCTAACTGATGAGCACACAGGGGAACAAAGATATAAAGGACATTGGAAACCAAGAAGTGCGGAGAGTGGAAAGGGGTGGTGGGATACAAACTTACCTATTGGGTACAGTGAGCAGGAATAATTCTGGTGACAGGCACACCAAGAGCCCTAACTTAAGCATTATACAAGGTATCCATGTTACAAAAATATTTGTACCTCCTTAATGTTTTGAAATTTAAAAAATGAAAAATCAGAGATAAATGGTAAAAAATTAAAAAAAAAAAGATGAGAATGTAACTAATGGTAGAAGCATGATCTTTGGCCTCTGCTGAGTAAAGAGAACAGGCACACTGCATTGGATACAAGTGCAGCATTACAAGTGTCCTGCAGGTCGTAAGTTCCATTGGAGGAGGGGACATTGTGAGGTAAATGCTGAAACAATGCATTTTATCTAAAACAGCTACAAATCTAACCTGCTAAAACTCTTATCCTATTGATATATTGGATGTAATTTGATTAAAACAACTTCAGAACAGACCTCATTACACATATGAGTAAGTTATATGACTATGCACAGTTAATTGACCTTTGAGGGAATCTAGATACAAATCCACATGCCAGAGGTAGTTAAAAAAAAAAACTTTTAAAATACCATCAGCAAAATTTCACACTCCTAACCCAACTACTACCAGTGCTTCAAGTACTACTATCTGGATCCTAATCACCAAGCTCATTAATCACCATACATGTTAGAATTAATATTTCACTGATGAATATGATGTGTTTAATCTATATGGGTTGTCCTGAAATATTGCACTGGTACCTCCACCATCACATGAAGACAGAATAAGGAACTGACGAGTCCACAAGACTTCCACCTTAGGATTAACTCCTTAGACCTAGAATTCCATTCATTCCTGTGTCCACCCCTTAATGGAATGTTCTGTTGCCTGAGTCAATGAAAAGTTCACCTGTGCCTTCTTTGAACAATCGGTTTTGCTTGGAGGGAACCTCTCAGGCAGAGTACTTAATGAAGTACTTAAAAGGCCATAGAACTGAAATTCACAGAGCTCAAAAAAAAAAAAAAAAAAGTTTGATTTTTGCTCTGGGACCTATTATTAGCCTCACGGATGATACATTATTTTACTGTGACAGAATTTGGCCTAAAACTTGCTTTCACTGTAATATACTATCTAGTAGCAAAACTGTGGCAGAGGAGACCTGTAGCCTTTACTTCCACTTAGCAGAGGCACCTATGCTTATGAAGACAAACACACACACGGTGGACCACTGTGAATAGTCAAAAATAGATGGTTTGGTTCATTTCAAAGCACATATCCTCACCTCAAACATAGTGGCAGAACCCTATGTCCCATGCTAAATTTTGGATTGTCCCCAAATTGTACAATTTTCCCCTTGATTCTGTACAAATGTCTGAAAGCCACCCTTAATAACAGGTGCCTTACAAATCCATAAATCCAATTTAATTTAGAATGGCTGAATAATTAAACAAAATTAGAGAAGAAATTAACACTTAAGATGACAAATTGCCCTCAGCAAAATTAATATTATTCATCTTTTTGAAGACTTTTTACATCATTTTCATTTTATAGATTAACATGACGTGGATTTTCCTAATATCGGGCGCTGACTTGTAAGCCTAATTATATCTGTATTTAAAGTATCCTTGAGTTTTCTCATTAGATTTTCTACACAGGGGCAAGGATAGTGACGATGTAGTTATCTTCTAGGGCATAAGGTTAAAATGCTATAAAGAGAATTAAAGTTGGTGTAGAAACTAGGGGAATAGAGAGAAGACGGGAATGTGTCATTTTTATTTTATTACAGCTGCTTGAATTTTATTTGTTCCAAAAGTTACTAAACTGCCTTAGTATATTGTGATATGATATTTAAAATGAGGATGGTAGAAGAAGATAATCAGCAAATACTTGATGCATCCATCCGAAGTACTTTCTTTAGAGCTGGCCTAAAACAAATTATGGATGAAAGTTGGATTTAGGGGTAGCTTTCTAATTTCGCCATAAGTAGCATATAGGGGTGAGATGACAGATGCTATTGTCACTACTTTGGTTGATGGAAATCTATAAGTTAATAAACCGATGTCTGAGAGATACTATATTTACCTAAACACAAAATCCCCAGGGCTATTACTCGTAATTCTCTGAGTAATTTGAGTTTCAAGTTTTCAAGTTTCTCAACTTAAAATTGAAAACAATAATATCTACCCACATTGTTTTACTCAGGGGGTTCTCCAGAGAGACAGAATCAATAGGATATATAGAGAGAGATATAAAAAGGAATTTATTAGGGGAATTGGCTTACTTGTTTATGGAAGCTAAAAAGCCCCATGATAGGCCGTCTTCAAGTTGTAGAACCAAGAAGGCTGGTAGTGTGGCTCAGTCCAAGTCTAAATACCTCAGAGCCAAGGAAACTGATGACATTATTCTTAGTCCAAGGCTAAAGGCCCGAGAGAACCAGAGGCTGCTGGCGTGAGTCCCGGAGTCCGAGGGCCAGAGAACCTGGAGTTCTGATGTCCAAGGGCAGAAGAAGGAAAGCATTCTAGCTCCAGAAGAGAGGGAAGAGTTGCCCTTTCATCACCTTTTGTTCCATCTGGACCCCAGCTGATTGGATGGGGCCAGCCCACATTAAAGGTGGATCTTCCCCACTCGGTCCACTGACTCACACACAGTCTCAACTGGAAACACCCTCGCACAAGCACACCTGGGACAGCCCAATCATCCTAATCAAAAGCAAAACCACCTGAGTTTCCCGTTCAGCAGAAGAGGGACAGGTTCAGTGCCTACTGAAGCATTGAGAATAAATAATGCTTTACCAGCTATCTGGGTATTCTTTAACTCAGTCAAGTTGACATCCCAAATCAGACATCGTGCACATTGGCACCAGATTTGAAGGATTCATTTAATGAACACTTAAAGCACTTATTAGGTAACTACTACATTAGGACGCTTGTTAAGTGCTAAACATCCACGTAGCTGAAATCTTTCAGATTTACAATCAAGCCTTAATTGAAAGTGTCAGAGAAGGAACTAATTCAAAGAAGCACAAATACAGGCATCTGTTGAAAAAAGTAACCTTGTTTTGAATGTGTACTTCTCCACTTTCCTTGAACCTAAAACATAGGTGTTAATTTTGGCTGCTGATGAGAACTGCTGATAAACTGTTACAATGTTAATGGTCATTTCTTCTGCCCCTTCCAGAGCTACCTAATCAGAATTTTAGAGGAGTGGGGAGCACTTCTATATGCAGAAAGTTCCACAAATGATTATGGTTGTGTGATGGGTCTTGGGAACCACTGGCCCAGCGAAGTGGTTTGGGAAGGAGTGGTAGTTTCCCTTCTTCCCCTCCCATCTTCTGAGGCTTCGTTACCAAGCTTGGCGTGAACGTGGTGGAAGAGTGACTTTCCAAACCAGCCTTCTTATTTGGAAGACTGAGCATGTTCCCCAGATTCAAGTCTCTCTCAAATGCTAATGTTATGGCAGTCAAGAAGAGCAGGAAAAGAACTGAGACTATAGCATAAGTTGCTCAGGAAAATCTGATTAAAGGACAAATGTTGCAACGGCAGCTCCTAGTTTGCTTTTGCCCGGTCTCAAGCTGGTACTAGGATCTCTGTCTACTTCCCAGAGCATTCATCTCAGGAGGCACTGTACTCTCTATGGTTTGCATTCAGATCCTTTAAAGCATCATTTCTCCTACTGTCTTTCCCATCCTGGGTTTTCCCAATTTATGCTTTCTTGAGAGGCCCTCACACTTTGCACTTTGTTTGCTGTTATTTTTAATTTAAAAGTGGTTAACTTATTTATTTACATTGTATCTTTGGGGGGAAGCACACTTGGCTTATTTCTTAATTCCCCTTACTGTAGGACACTTTCCTTTGGGAAGCCTATAGGTCACAATAATTATCTTTCCCCCAGGTCTTCTTGGTCTTCTTGTCTACAATACTCCATATGGTTAACACTTCATGTGGTCTCAGTCCATTAGGCACAATTTAGATTTCACTGTATGAGCGTGTGATTCTGGATGCATAATAAATACTGCCTTTGCTATTATTTCATGCATCTATTCTTTGTCTTCCCAAGAAGATGGTAAACTCTTTGTCTTCTATTACAACTCATGGGTCTGCTAATTCAAGAAGGGGCTGTACATTGTCTTCAACATAGTCTAGTGGTTAGAACTCCTGGTATTCAAGAAGAGGCTTTTGCTGTGTAAATTTTTACTTATCTAAAGCCCTGAAGTTCAATTTCCCCCTACCCACTGAGAATAATTACCATTGGTTTTTAAGTAAATAGAGAAAAAGGAATAATATTCTGAAATCTCTATTTAACAGCACAAAATTCTCATCATTTTTCCAGGCATTACAAGTTACTGTATGAATCCTGTTATTTCCAAGAAGTATATTTTAAAAGTATAACTGACTTATTCTGCACACATTTAAACTAACATAAAATCCCCCCATATTGAGGATATTTTTTTCTAGTGCATTTTCACAAGTTATAGGAAAAAAATCCCTTGGTGGGACACTCTGTAAAGTGTTCTTTCAAGAAGATGACTCCATTACGGACTTCGTGACTTAGTTCCTTATGTGGTTAACCACAAGCAATGCAGCATGAATCAATGGTTGGATGGATTTACGATGCTTCTTTTCCTTGGGATTTTTCAAAGCATTTTATATTGGCTCAGTTAGGGGCTCTATCTGAAAGTTTACCTTTGGAAAAAAGGTCACATAATAGCATATGCTTGGAAAAGATTGTCTGAAACTCAATGAGTTGACTAAAGCATGTTGTTTTATTTTGGGGATTCCCCCAAAAAGATATAATAAACTTTCAGTTATTCACGCAGATAGAGGTAAAAATAAACCAAATGACAAACAGTAAATTCAAGGTATGGTCTTGCTCTGGTGAAAATTGTTTAAATTACAAGGAATAGAATCCACCTATACTAGCCTTTGCAAGCAAAAAAAAAAAAAAAAAAAGGTGTGTTGGGGGGAATTAATGGAAGGATTAAAAAAAATCTCATCATGCTTTGTGTAGCTAGGTGTCACAGCGAAAGCAAACTCAGAAAGTGAACAGTAGACTCCATCTCAGGGGTGACATTGCCTTTCATCCTTGCTTATCTCATGGTATCTGCCTTATTTTGCTTATTTCTTCTCTGCAGATGCAGTTTTTATGTCTTCTATAGACATGGCTGCTTTAGTACTTTTCATATAATTTTTCAATCCCATTACTTAACAACATGAATTAGAACCTGATTCCTAACTCTCTGAAGAAAGTATCTGATTGGTCCAATTTGCTCCATGTGTCCTCAGGTATCCCAGGTTGTATGTCTAGGAAGCGGCCAGGGGTTTGGTTTTCTAGCTTCACCAACGGCCTAGGAGGAGACCCACTGACAAGAAACAGAGGCAGGACAGGTTAATCAATGAGTAGGAATGGCTCATCAACTGAAGGTGCCAGAAAGTTGTGGTATGAACAAAGGGCAAGAGAGGAAGATGATTACGAGGCAGAAAACATATAAGAACAGCAATAATATAGATAACAATAACAAATAATAGAAAAGCTTCAGTTTCTTAAACCTAATTAATCTCTACCGTAACAATGTATTTCAAATAAGAATAAAACCAATTTCTTCCTATGTTGATTGACTCTGGAATTTATAACATCAAGCTAACCAAGTATGTAATTGTGTTTATTTACATTTCAGCTCTAAATTGAATATGGGATGGGGGGTGGTACAGGTGTACATATGGAAAAATACATAAAATGAACAATTTCATGGGAAAATAAAAGTTAAAAATGTGAAACAAGTACTAAAAAATCATAATTATATTATCTATATCATAAAGGACTATATTAGATGATGTGAACTATGAGATCATATGAGGGTACAAAAGAGTTGAGACTTCCAATTTTGCTAATGAAAAATCAGATAATTCAGACCAGCACTCTCTCGGATGATATCTAGAAAAGATAGGGACAAAAACTTGGTGGCATCATATAGATAAGAAGATATCAAAGATTTACTAGGTCAAGATTCAGGAGAAGATGAAAAGGCAGAGACGTAAGCCCAGCATTTCGAACTACTTTCCTGGGGCATCTGTTGATTCCTAAAGAGACTGCTCAGTTACTAATCAACATTTTTGTCAGCTTCTTGGGGCTTCAAGGACAGAAGATGAAGCTGGTGCCCACCAAGAGTGGGGAAACTAGTAAATTCCTATGTTTTGATTTGGACCCCAAATGGCTTAACCATAGAAGTGAGGATACACCAGAAGCAAACTATTCCCCACACAGACTATGGACCAATGTCAAGATATCAAGTTAGATAAAATTCTGAAACTGAATTAAGGTTATACCAGATTAGAGATTACAGTGCCTACAGGTACATGGCAGATGCAAACAAAAATCTTTTTCAGAGAAAAATAACATTATCTAAGCCTCAAATTATTTCTACAAGCAATTTTTCAAGCAAAGTATCTGGAATCCAATCAATGAAAACCAGGCACACAAAAAAGACAAGAAAATACACACATAAGTCAGCAGAAACAATGGACAATTAATCAGACCCATCAAGGTTGGTCCTTATGTTTGAACTAATAGATACAGACTTTAAATAGACTTTAAAATAACTATGTTGGTTATGTTCAATGAGATAAAGATGTGACTGAAAATTTCAACAGAAAACTGGAATACAAAAAACATATATATATATTTGAAAAAGAATAAAATGGAAATTTTAGGGCTCGAAATTCTAACGACTAGAATTTGGAACTCAGTAGATGAGTATAACAATTGGTTAGGCACAACTAAAAAGGAAACTGGTAAACTGGGAGGTCAGAATGAACTATCCAGAGTAAAGAATTAAAAAAATCCCAAATGATTAAATGTACCAAAGAGAGGGTGTAAGAGACATAGATACTATAGCGAAAAGGATAAACGTACATTTGTCTCCAGTCCCATAAGAAGGAGAGAAAGAATGTAGCACAAGCAATATTTGAAAAGATAATGGCAGTGAATTTTCCAAAAACCGATGAAAGACATCATTACAGATACAAGCAGTCCAAGCATGAAAGATACAAAGAAATCTACACCTATACATAGCATAGCAAAACCACAGAAAATCAAATATAAAGAGATAGGCTTAAAAGCAACCAGAAAGAAAGATATACTGTTTTCAAAAGAGCAATAATTAAACTAAGAGATGACCTCTTATCAGACAAAAATATAATTATCTCTTCACTGGATTGAAAGAAAATAATTGATTTTTTATGCCAGTGAAAATGTCATTCAGAGTTAAGCAAAGTAAAGATATCTTCATGCCAAAGAAAAATACAGAGAATTTATCACCTCCAAAACTGCATTAAAGGAAGTACTAAAGAATGATTTCCAAGCAGGACATGTTTCTAAATGAAGCCTGGAGATGCAGGATGGAGTAAAGAGTAATGAAAATTGTATATTTACATATAAATATCAGCAGGTAAACTAAATAAATATTAACCACTTAAGCCAGTTTTGATAATATTGTATAGGGCTTAATTCATACACACATGCCTGTAGTACAGAGTAATCTGTGGGTCAGGACCTGGCTCAGTGATTATCCTTACAAGAAATCTATTAAAGAGAGAAAGCTAACATGTTTTAATTTGAAGCTTATGGAGCCGGTTGAAAAAAATGCCCACTCTACCCACCCCTCTACAAGAAACAGAAGGAAGTTGCCCAAAATAGTCAAGACTGACCAGCATGTCTCTCTATTTTACATACATGTATACTCATAAAACCCAGGGAAATGAGGTTATGACCACTGGCAGTGGGATGGCTCCTGAATCATGGACTGACTGCCCAGGTTGGTCAGAACACATCTCTCACCCAAAGAATAAGGTGTCTTAAAGCACCAGAAAAACAGAGTATAGCATTATCTTTACACATTAAAAAATTAAAAACGGAAGTATAAATGATTATCTGGAAGTATTTACCAGTTTGAGGAAAGAAAATATACCTCTCTACATTTAAGTTTAGAAAGTTTCATGTATTAGATCACCAAAGCAATGTTTCAACCAAGTTTCATACAGCTCAAGCCACAAATATGAATTCTTAATATTGCAATATGCTTACCACAAAACAGTTATATAGTCTCTGTTTGCAAAGGAACAATGGTTATGATTGGACTCATACTCTCTCCTCTGGGAAATTCCATTTTTCAAAATAAAATACTACAGTTATTACAGTGAAAATATAAACACATACTTGAGCCTACAACTTTCTAAAATCATCCTGACTCATTTCTTCCTTTCTAAAATTGGGAGAATGTGTTCATTTTCAAAGGGAGATGAGAGGGAGTACTAAAAGTTAGAAAGAATTATGTGATCGTTTAATGGTAGTTTATAGATGCTGAATACTAAGCCATAGGTAATGCAGTAAGCATAACTTTTCAGAAATACTTTAAGATAATTTTGGATAATGCATGCTTTCAAATAAATTAATTCAAAATTTTTCACCTAAACAAAAATATCATTTGACTCGTCATGTCAAAATTGATTATAATGCTGTATCTGTTAAACACATCATGTAGATAAACTTTGTTGAATTCTAGATAATAACTAGAGCGAGCACTAAGAGATAATGTTATACAAAAACTGAGGGCGTTAACTGGCTAACAGTACAATAGAATACTGTTTCAGTGAATGCTACATTTTTGTAAAGAATCCTAGGGTTTAAAATAATAATGATTGGAATTAACTGAGCTTCCTGGAGAAATGTTTACTGAAATAGTTAATATTTTCTAAAGAATAGCAAAAATATGAGCTATTAACTGAAAAGAATGAATAAAGGCAATTTCATTCTTGAAAGACTGAATTTTATACTTTTCTTGACCATCCAGTGACTTCATAATCACTTTAAGAAAATGGAATTGGACATTTTGAAATATACGCAGACATTCTACTGCAGAGTTATCAATGACAGAGACGGTGTTAGATGGGGATTTCAGAAAAGCTCTCACCAACGGCAATGTATTTCAATTTAAAATTCCAGTACTGACATGTAGTAACCATGACAGCGACGAGGGCCTTTTTCCAGCTTTGTACAGTAAAGAGATAGGATCTTTTAGCACAATATCCATCAAAAAGATTAAGTAATGAGACAGGACACATTTCTGTCACTTCTACATCTGCCTGCTGTGCAAATACACAAAGAGAGAAAGAAGCCGTCAGTTTGAGCAGCATTTTCCAATCTGGAAGCTTTTAGGAAAATTACAGGGCACTGAAGAATTACAGTTCGCGTTAGAACTGATTGGTGTCACAGTCAAAAGGAGGAAAGATTCCTTGTCCTTTCACAATAGGGATTTGTCTTCCATGAACAAAGCTAATCACCTCCCATATTCACAAAATGAACCATACAGCTAATCGAAAGAAATCATCCACTGAAGCAAAGTCTTTATGGTCTCTTGGTTTAGTACAAAATTGATTTTGATTTTCATAAATGCCAGGCGGTTTTGACTGTGTTGTCAACCTCTGCACAAGTAATAATGTTTCTGGATACTTGAAGGTTGCTCCAAGGTTCTGTCCTAGAAAGCTATCTGGCTCCAGTTAATATTGGTAGATGTTCTGACTCCAAATAAAGTGTAATTTTTCATCATCCAGGGTAGCATCACTAGGGTGATCATACTAAATAGGATTGACTTCCCACCTTTCCCAGTCAAGGAAGAAATATTTGATAATAGTAGCCCCTTCACTTGGCATCACTGATCACAGTTCTTGACACTGCTTTATTCTGAGTTTTAGCTCATAGCTAACAGGGCACAAAAAAATAACTGTGTTACTCAACAAAGGAAGGAGAAGAGAAAGTGGTTGGTCAATTTAATGTTTTACAATGTCTAAGTCAATTGCTTACTCCATATAAGAGGTTTTAGCAGTGCAAAGTCATTCTAGAAAGGTTTGTGGAAATCTGCCCAAACTATAGAAGGTAGATTCTTATCTAATAAATACAAAAAAATAAAAAGTAGGCTGGGATGGTGGCTCACACCTGTAATCCCAGTACTTTGGGAGGCCAAGGCAGGAGGATTGCTTGAGGTCAGGATTTTGAGACCAGCCTGGACAACATGATAAGACCCTGACTCTACCAAAAAATAAACAAATAAAACATTTTTAAAAATTAAAAAAAAAAAAACCCAAACCCCCACGATTCTCTAAAGACACTTCCAGTTCTAATGTCTTACGAGTTGATGATGCTGCAATAACCCCAAACTTTTAAATTCCCACTTAGCACAGTTCTTACGATGACAGGGAACAGACATTACTTATAGATTAAGTAATTTGCTTGTCTCGTGGAAGTGAGGCTGTGTTATTTGCCATTTGGGGTGAAGTCCTACGAGTTTGGTTGTTCTACAAATCTTTTCTTTGCAGAATTGTCATTTC
>RJWJ010042061.1:0-13213 GCA_004363605.1 Indri indri | reverse complement strand
CTGAACTGAAAAGTATAGTTTGGTTTTAGAGATAAGGCTTCTGCTTGACTCCAAAACACTCTTCTAACCATTAGCTATACTACTTTTTATTTTTTAAAAAAAGTCTTCAAAGCATTTTTCAGAGAAAAATTCAGCTTTCTATGAATTTATCATTAAATAATTAAAAGCAAAATAAATAAATGGAGTACTTAAATCATAAGAGCCTAGAAAATAGACAACTAAAACCCCCACCAAAGCAGAAGAAAAATAAGAAAGTCCAAAAAAAAAAAAAAAAAAAAAAAAAAAAAAAAAAAAAAAAAAAAAAAAAAAACAAAGAAATTTAAAGGAAAAAAGAAAATGGCAAAATTGTAAACATGTCTTTTAGTAAAAGCAACAATAAGATCTTTTAATGATCCAAATTAAGAAAAAAGAGAAATTTTTTTTAAAGTACCAAAGGATTTTATATGAGAAAGGGACTCAGTAAATACAGATTATAAAATTTATATGGTGACATTATGTGAAAATTCATGTTAATAAATTTGAATATCTTCATATAGATCAATGCACAACATAAAATTGGCTTAAAAAGATTTAATAAAATGAATAGCTCGATACCATAAAACAAATGATAAAGGTTATTAAATAATTTTTTCAGAAAAAACTACTCCGTAGTTTTTATATTTAAATTAATATAAAACAAACAACCTTATGATACATAGCCTTATTTAGACTATAGCACATGCTTTGAAACCACTTCCCCTCTTTTTAAATGAAGTTAGCACAATTCTGATATAAAAAAACTAGCAAAATGGTTAATGCTGTAACTATGGAGCAGTTGCTATTGAAGATATTTAAACACAATATAGCAAACAAATTATAGCAGTCCATTAAACTATTTTTCAACCATAACCAATAATAGCTTATGCTTGGAATAAGAATATTTTTACTAATCAGAAGTTAACTAGTACATTAATCATAGCAGTAAGTACAACTAGAATATTAATAACAAATCTCTAGATGATCGAAGTTTTCAATAGTATTTAGTGTCCATTCCTGAAAAATAATTTATTGGAAAACTAAAAATAGAAGATCTTCTTGAACATAAATCTATTATCACAGTTAATAATCAGAAAAAATACTATTAAAACAAGAAAAACAGGCTCAGAGAATAAAGTCCTCCCCAAACGCAAATAAAAATAAAAGAAATAAGAGTAATTAAAAGTTAGTAATGAATGTATGGCTATGTGTAATTAATAAATAATTAATTATAGATCCCTTAAATATAGGAATATTTCCATAAAGTGACTCAATATAAGGAAAGTATTCAAAAGTGAAGTATTTTCCTATATTTATGGCATAAAAACATACAATCACAGGAATCTGTTCCCATAAACTCTATTTGGTGTATATTCTACAGAAATTGTGGTATATGGTCTCTTTTTAACTTTAGTTTATCATATCACTATTTTTTAAATTGTTTTTTTCTGAATCTTCTTGAGAATTTTATTGAAACATTAAGAGGAAGCAAATCTTTCACAGTATTAATGAGGATAGCTCCCATTATAGATACCTGGAGAGTACTTTAATTACAGATTTGCAATAATTTCAAGTTATTTGAATTCTAAAACCAATACCGGAGTTTATGAAATGGAGCACTAGTCTTGAAAGAGTGGATTAAAGATGAAAAATAGAGTGCACAATTAAAACAAAAAAACAGGCTCTTAATGAAGAGAAATTTCACGTTTTGCTTCTTTGGCACTGGTTTTGTTTTGATCTAACCACAAGAACATCTCTTCTAAAGTAACTGTCGAACAATGTCTTCGATTTGACAGCTGGCATAGGGACGCCAAGCCATCTGCCAAGCCGGGAGCCAAGTCGTGGTCGAACACCTCCAAGAAGAACAAAGGCCAATATTCTCATGTCCTAACCATTTAAACAATTTGCACTGTTTTTTTTTTTTTTTTCAGAAAACGGGTGGTTTTGTTATGTTCATCCTTAATTGCTTCAAAAATGTGTTATTTAAGAAAGTTTCATGAAAAGATTTATTATGATGGTGAAAAATAATTATGATGGGCTTTATTCTTAGTCAATTCTTGGTTAATCAGCATGACTAAAATTGTGAGTCTCGTAATTGGAAAACAATTTTTAAAGGAATATCATTTTGTCAATATTAGAAAATAAAATATATTTAAGTGCTAATTTAGTTGATCATGTCTTAGAAATTCGTTCGAAAGAAATGCAGAAGATTGTTACATCATATATAAATAATTCCTTTATAAGGCATTTGTTTGCACTAATTGAAGATGGTGTTTTTAAGCCTGATGAGATTTAATGAGAATCTAGTATTATAAACATTTGTAAAGATCAATGACCACTTGGTTTTATAACTTCTTATACTATCTAGGGCCGATAGACTATTCCAAGCTTGTAATTTCACTTCTTTCAGTAAATAGACCACTGGTCTAAACCACATTTTCGCCATTCTAAAATGGTCCTCAGTTATTTTTGTCTAAGCTAAATTAAGGGAGTTTCATAAATGTGTGTAGCAAAACTTTGATCTCAAAAATGGAAAGCGATCATATATTTAAGGAAACTAGTTGACAATAAGATTTACTAGTATTTTCATTGCATTTCCATGATTCATACCACCCTAAATACTGCAGGAAAAATACATGAGAACCAAATTGGACATGGCAAAAAAATTTCCAATTCACAGTCACAAGAAATGACCAAAAAAGAGCAATAGGTAAAAGATAAGCATAAATAACAACTATTGTTATTACTCTATTGACAGGACAGTATTATTTCATTTCTTTTTTTCAGCCTCTGCCATTCCAATAAATACTATAAACCTAAAAACAGTCTTGTCGTTATCTGAGTCCCAGTCTTTCAATTTCTTTCTATTCACTGTGGCTTTTAAAGTCTGAATTCTGCCATCCCTAATTAGCGTTGCTGTCAGAAGCCCATGGCGCACTACAGGTTATCACAATTGGAAGGGAGAATACCAGGAGGAACATGTGAAGAAGCCTACAGCTACCATCAGTACGACTTAAGGTTTCCAAGAAAAGGCAATACTAAAGATGACTAGTTTGAGAGGATCAAAAACTACTGATGAAACGAGTCTCCCCATGGGCTCACATATTGTTCTCTTGCCTGGAAAACAAACTCGATTTTGATATCTCAAGACACTTTTAAAAAGACACTTTCACATGAACTTTTAGGATGGTAAGTGTATAACTATCATAATCTGGAGCTTGTATTTTAAAGCAACAACAAAATAATGCAGCATGTCTATAGAGCAATATTTTACCTTAAGTTTTTAATAAACCATGCTTATTATTTACCTTTTATGATTTTTAACAAAATTCAAGAACATTCTGAGACAATCTAGGAAATTTCTTTTCTTTTTTAAGCCTATTAAGCAAAAGCATTCTTTTTTTATAAATGATGTTCAGACACACAAAAGTCCTTTAATAAACTATACAGTCATGATCATATTCTTATCTGCTGCAAACTATGTTTACCTGACTTTGGAAGAATAACTTCAGAGAATTTCATACTGTACAAAAAAATAAGTCTTCATTGGCCATAATCATCATTCTAAAAATAGTTACTCTATAACTATAGAAAATCTGCTAGGATTTGAAAGATGGGAAGAACTATCTCCCTGTAAAATAATATTTAATTAACTGAAATTATAGTGAATCCAACAGAAATATTTACTGTGTAATACACTTGAACTCAACTTTCAAGAGATAAGGAGCTAGAGTTTTGCTACTTGCACCGTTCACCAACATTTCAGGAAAGGAACTTACCGGTGTCAGAGAATAAGGGTTTAAAGGAGGATTTGGCACAGTGATCATCATTCTTACTTATATACAGAAAAATAAGTGATATTTTTATAAAAACTAGTATACTATTAAACTCTTCCACTTGACTGAATTCTCAGTTTAGATGGAAGGTCTTGGTTGTTACTATCTGTTTACTGGTATTAGTACTTTGGCCATTAAATTTTTCATTAGCTTAATCCACAAGTGAAAGAGAGTAAGAAAGAAAAAAACAGCTAAAGCTCAAATCAATCAAATGTGCCATTTCTCTGCATGTGCCATTTCTCTGCGGTTCCAGTAATAGGGTTGATGGGAAAAGAGACTGAACCTATTAGCTAATCTCCAAATAGCATTTCATCTCTGAATCTAATTTATTATCCTTGTACATGAATAATCAAGATTTTCTTCTTATATTAATTTCACAAATTGCATGACTTTTATATATTACTATTACTACTATGCAAATGGGTACTTTAAAATGATGCTCTGGGTTCTTGCTTGATTCCCAACTTTTCTGTATTTTGTGTTATAAATAGTGTGCTTTTTAAGAAAAATGGTGCTGGGCATGAAACTTTCTTGGTTTATATGTAATAGCAATGTCTTATTCTAGTTTCTTGTCAAATAAGAACAAAGACAGTAGAAGAACAATGAATAATCAAGATTTGACTGCATAAAAGTTATTGCCAATATCTCCATTCATACATGACTAAATGGAGTACATTATTACCTTTCCTAATGTCCCTCACACACTCTGTGGCAATGCTAACACCCTTGCCGCTAAGCTTTTAATGTTTAAGTCCTCATTTACATTTCTCAACAGTTTTGCCCCATCTAATCCATCCCCAAGAAACCTCCTGCCTGATTTGTCAATGCTGCCATCTCTTACCACTTTCCTATAGGTACACTGACCCTCAAAATAGGCTCTATAAATGATCTCCTATTCAGTAACACCCATAAACAAACCATATCTTATTTGGTAAAAATGTTCTTGACTCACTTTTTTGTTATACTTTCTTAGAATAACCCATACTTTCTTTCCTTCATGTGACTCAATTGTGAATACAGGTTTTTAAGAAACTGAGGTGTCTAACAAAACAAACCTCTGGACTGGACAAATAGAAAGGTACTGGAACCATAAGCAGAGATTGAAAACAAGAGAAATGGGTATGGTTAGGCCTGAACTGAAGAAGGAGGTTTGATGCATGTTGAGTTTGATACTGGCCATTCAGGCGGATATATGTCCAATAAGCAGTTGCAAATTTACATCTGAATCTCAGTTCAAGATCATAGAGAAAATTTAGATTGTATAATTGTATATGGTTCTATTATGATAACATATTTAAAACAAGAATGCTAAAGCAAAAATATTGCATTTCCATATAATTTGCTAATAGTTAAGCTGAACAAAAATTCAGATTTCTCTCTATATTATTTATAATAAAATAGCATACAGCAAAAATATAGTATTGACAATAATGTTGGGAATAAAAAATATAATAGCAAAATGAAAATATTTATCTTCATTATGGTAGCAATTTTAAAGTAAATGTAATGAAGGACGAAGGAAGCAAGTGTGTGTGTGTATGTGTGTGTGTACTAGAAAATGAGGTTCTAGTCACTTACAAGCCTTCAAAAATTGAGACCCTAAGATTTTTTTAAATTATACCTCATTTTATATCAAAACTCACAGCTTTATTTCTTTGCTCTTTCCTTCTTTACCTACCACCAACAATAGTTTTGTATTTGTCTAGCTAATCTGGAAGTTTATAAGAATATGAGAAATAAAATACATTTGAAATAAAATATATTAAGCTGGCAGAGCAAGAATAAAGAGGAGAAATGCAGAGCTGGCACAATCTTTGAAACAGAAGAAAAAATATGGTGAGAAAATGTTAGATTGTCTTTGAGCAAGCTGGTTGCAGGAATGAGGTCAAAGGAGATTTTAAATTTGAATCAGTCACTCTCATCTCACACGTTAACATTTAAGTAGTACTTGCAAGTGTATATCTACACTATCTTCCTTAAATTATTTTGATCTTATTATGTCCACAATACATGTTTAAAACAGCTCAGAAATGCTATAGTGGTGACTAAGAATGAAAATATTTTTTCTTAGTGGAGCGGAAGCGTCTGGGTTTCTAAGCCCGAACGCCATACAACTCTCTAAGAACTACATGCTTGACAGTCCTTCTGTGACAATGGAAAGAGAAGAATCAGAGGGAAAACTTATTGCGGTGGCAGACGTGAAGCCCTAGAAAACTGCTTTTGCTGATATTATAGAAGAAGCTGCAGAACTGTTTAGGGGATGATCCGGTCACTTCTCTCTTTTGTGCTGTGAACTTTTCCGTTGTCCTTGGAAGTTTGCTTTCAGATAAGCCTTCTGTATCTGTGGGCTGTGACAAAAACAGCTTTTTAAAAGCTTAAGCAAGTAAGCTGGATATTGTAATTCACAACCTTCCACAGAGGGCTGGGAAAGTAAAAAATAAGACTAAGTTGTAGGTGAAAATACATTTGTTAAATTCACTGAGCAATTGGGGAGAAAAAACCTCCTTGAGAGTAAATGCCTTTCTGAAAAAGTAACCAAATACATAGTCATTTGCACGCTAAAGTGCTACCAGTCAACAGAAGAAAGAGCATGTATAGTAGCATTTAAATGCTAGCAATCTTTTGATGGACAAAAATCGATTATTATACAAGAGCAGCACAGTGGGAAGCACTCAACATATTTAGACAGGAGTGAAAAAAATCTATTGAAAAGCAAGAACTCAGAGGGAAAATAGGCATTCCCTATGAGAATTTAAATAAATATTCGATCACTGGATACTCCCCCTAGCGAATGGATCCATAGCAGTAACGGCAACAGGACCAGATTAGAAACTGAAGCTATAGCACATGTTATTATTTAAAACTCTCTAGCTTGCCCAGATTTTGTATTTTTGTTAGCATTTTTGGCAATTAGGAATTTATATTTTAACAATCTCTATGTGATAAATGAAATCATCCTAAATGAAAACATTCTAAAGTTGATATTCTTATTTCCATTAATAATGATAAACATTAGAAGCAAGAGAATTTTAGCAACAATTGAACTTAAAATTAAAGAAAACAGCGAGGCAATATGGGGAATCACAAACAATACTAAAAAGAAGACAAGAGTAGACCTGAACTTTAGTCACAGACCTGTAGATGAAGATCCACAAATCTCCAAATTTATAATATCATAAATCTTAATTCGAAACTAAAAAAAGTTAAACATACAAAATAAATGTTTAGTGCTTCCTAAAATGAATTTACTCCATGATATAATATAACTTTGTACTGTACCCACACAGTATATTAGGTCTAGGTCATGAAGTTGAAGTGGAGTAGAAAACATTTGTAAACAATCCCAATTCTTAATAAGAAAAAAAAGTGAGATCAGTTTCAATACTATTTTGATTATCCAGGAGAATCTAAAATTACGACTTAAAGAGGCTGAAAGAAAGCTGAGTGCTAAATTTGGAGATGACAGAAACTAGAGGCCCTACACATCCCAGCAAGAGTCTCTAGAAGGGAATGTTTACATGTTTGGGGACAGATCCATAAGGGCATCACAGTATTCTAGCATAAGTGGGACTTCTGGATGAGAAACACTATTTTAGGTAAACAATTCTCAACCAAGATGCTATTTGGGTGATAAACTACAGTTGTTAGGCTTTTTCACAATAGACCACCAGAACTTTCATTTGACAGTATCAGTTGCTCAAGTTGACTAAACAGATTGGTTGAAACCCTCCTACTCTACTTTCTAGCTTGTGTGACCATGATGGAGTTACTTACGCAATCTAGACATCAGCTTTCCAACTTGTAAAATGGCGTGAACAGTGGTATATACTTCAAAAGGTTATTATGACAATTAAATGAATAAATGGGTAGGGCTTTGAACTATGTTTGGCACATAATAGGTTTGCAATAAATGTCTGCTATTATTTTTTGTAATGGACCGTATTCATGCATTCATATTGGATGCAGTGGAGACACTGATCAATGCATTGGCCCCAGTCATCATGGCCTTTTTTCAATTTTGTAAATTTTCCAAGAACTTTAGCAGTAAAGGTCCTTTAGGTCCTTGCATATGCTGTTCTCTCTGCCTAGGATAGTCCTTTCCCCTTTCTTTATTTTGCTAATTTATTCTCAAACTTTGGGTCTCAGCTGGCTATCCTTCTGCTGTGAGTCCTGACATGTCCTTCCATTTTGACCCCCAGTAAAACTCAGGAGCACCCTGTAAAATAAGGCAACACACCATTTATCACACCATTTACTTTTCTCTTATATCCTAATCACCAATTGTGTGTGTGCAGGTCTCTTTATGAATGCTTGCCATTTTCTAAGTTTTCATAAAGGCAGAGAAGATATATATTTTGTTCATCATATATAGCTTTTAGTAAAATGCCTGGTATATCGTCATCATTCAATACATGTTTATCAAATAAAAGAATGAATGAATAAAATTGAATGAATGATTAAAAATCATGAGAAATAGAGATGATTATTATTAGCTCTTGGATAAGGCTGAATTCCAGAATACTTCACCATTTTTTTCTTTTAGGATATATAATAAAAATGTTGAACAAGAAGTATCAGTGAACTTCTCTTTGTGTCTCCTTTACATGAGAGAGACTTTGGAAGAAATGTCATTATTCATAACATAGCCAGAATTTCCTCTGAGATTTTCCAAAAGAGAAAAGGACAAAATAACCATAACATTAATCAAGAACATAACCTCTCCATGAAATATAAATGAAACACCAATAAATTACAACAAGCATAAGACTTACATAAATAAACTACATCTCTCTTCAAATCTGTTCTCTTGATTGAAGATACTTTGTAATCAGAGTATTCAGAAACAGATGTTTTTTTTTCGACTAAGATATATAAAAATGAAGTGTCTTATGTTATCCTTTTAGGAAATAGTAGAATCTTTTAGAAACTGGTAGGTCAGCATATTCTAAAATATAAATGACCTATTCATTAAAATGTAAGTTTAGTGCATGTACCGTAGTTGATCTTACATCTTAGTTACATGAAGTAATGATCTGAAGAGTAGTTCTCAGTCATGGTTATAGATCCAAATTACCTGCGGAACTTTAAAAAATGAAGATGTCCAAGGACCAAAGCCCAGAAATACTGCTTCAAATAGTATGAAGTATGTTTAGAGTAGCAGTATGTTTTTTAATGTTTTATGGCTGGCTCTGATATGAAGCTAAAATTAAATACCAATTAAACAGTTAGGTGCAAAATTGTTTATGATAGAGAAAAATATGTGAATTCCTTTTATAAAATAACATTGTGTAATTAAGCAAGATTGAGAAATTATATGGGTAATCTTAATCACCTGCTTTGTTTGCACTAGACAATTGTAATAACCTGCATACTTGAAAAATATTTAAATATAGTCATTTGGAAGTTCTGTACTTCCTCTAATTTCCCATTTAATTAAATACCAGTTATTTAATTTAATTTGACAAATATTTATTGAGTCCTTGCTATGCCCAAGCACTTTTCTCTGACACTGAGAAATCAAAGAAATACAAAATTTGATTATTGGCCCTGTGCAGCTTCATGTCAAATGGAGACACAGACATGCACAAATTTTTAAAAATTAAAACAAAGAAACAATGCCTGGCAAGTGCCATGATGTAGTAGTCTGATACATAAGGTGGACGCCCACTCCCTACCCCCTGCCAATGCACACACAACTAAGTAAAGAGATCAGAGAATTTCATGGAGTGAGTAGTGTTTGATATGAGTCTGGAAAGATGAACAGAATTTTCACAGGCAAATATAAAGAATTGAGCAAAGATTTGGAGCCATAAGATAAGCAATGTATTTGGGAGTTTGGCTGGATCAGGGAGAACATAGAAAGGAATGTAGGGGCTAGATTACTGAAGGTTACAGATGTTATTCACACAGCACTCTTTACTCTGTGAGCATTGTAGAGGCTCATATGGTGTAAAAACAGAAGAAATGGTCAAATTGTATTCCTCCAAGGAATGTTTAGTGATGTTTGGAAAAATAATGCACACATGAAATAAAGAATAACATAATATTGTAAGTCATATGTAGAAATGACAGGTACTATAATATCTCAGAAATTGAAAGAAACATATTGCAGAGAAAGAGAATAGAGCTTATACAATTACAGTAGTGGGCTAACTGATTATTCCAATTCAATTAAAACACAGGATTTCTGAAAATGAATAATGGGAAATGAAGATAGAAAGGTGGGGAGACGACAAGACTGTGGAAGAACTCGAACATCAATATTAAAGTCTGGGGGCAGTTTAATGGTCAATATGGATTTTATAAAGATTTGTATAACAGGAAAGCAGAGAAATGACAGAATTAGATTTTTATTATTGTTGTTGTTGTCATCCTGGCTCAAGCAATTACCATCTGCCTGGACCAGAATTAGATTTTTATAGTAGGGACTGGGGTGCATCGTGAAGGGGAAAGGCTGGCTATATGCAGAAGGGATAGTTATGTGACTACTGCAATAGTCCTAGCAGAAGATAATGAGATTCAGGACATAGTGGCAGATGGACCAGGAAGAGAATGTCTCAGTGTTCTGTGAGAACATTTTGGCTGAAGAACAGGGCTGGATTGGTGGGTATGGAAGTGATCTTTGAAAAGAAAGGGAGATATAAAATTAAGTTAAAGAAGGACTTGAAAGTTTGGATATGATACATGGGGAGCAAGTATTCACTGAGGTTCTTAGCAAGGGAGTAATTTAAAAATGTCATGACTTCCTTCACTGTCATTTCATGATTATCAGCTTTGTTTCCTCATCTAAAGCCTTTAACCCGCGCTATTTCATTTTGACATGCCTACAGATCTGACATTCCTTATTGTTACTAAAAGGACAAAAACATAAATTTCTCTTGATTTGCCAGTGTTGATCAAATTTAGAAATTATATAAATGCCAAATGTTTCTGGTCATTTGATCTGGACATAAATCTCACATTCTTACTGACTACCTGGGAATTCATAAGAACAGGCATTGATAGGACTATTCCGTAGGTAAAAAGTACTGACTAAATAATATAAGAGCTTTTTGTTTATCCTAAAATTAAAATTCCCTTTTGCAAATGGCATCGTAAGCATAAGTGAACATTAGTGTGTAATCTAATTAAAATACATAATTACAAGAGGGGCAAAAATATCTAGTTCCCAAGTATTCATTTAATTCTGTTGGTGGCGAAAATATTTCTGGCTTAAAAAAGCATTTGCCATTTGATTTTATCAGGAAGATTAGTAAAGTAAGAGTGATTTTCCAAGATGATAGCAACGAAGTTGAAAGCAAGGTTAAAATATAATTATGATGGAAAAAAATCCTGAAAAATAAATGTCATCCCCCCGCCCCAGAACATATTTGCAGGAAATGAAAGCAGAAGCAAAGTTCACGTTTGGCTCTTTTCCTAACTATATTTATATAGCTGCATGTCCATGACATTGACAATTCTTCAATAGTAACTAATTTTGTAGGAATGAAAAGATTTCCAGTAATACATGAAGCTGTATTATTAATCAATATAAACAGCCCAAACATTAATATAATTTACATCATTAAAGACTAACAAAACTGTGACTGAATTAACATTGACTCATTTGTTATACAGTAATTGCTAAATAACTCTAAAATACATTACATTCTGTTCATTACTGTTCCAATTATAATGTCCTTTTCTTTCCACTTCCATGTA
Source organism: Indri indri (assembly GCA_004363605.1). Lineage (NCBI taxonomy): Eukaryota > Metazoa > Chordata > Mammalia > Primates > Indriidae > Indri > Indri indri. The sequence goes on along the minus strand of RJWJ010042061.1, from coordinate 1,661 downwards.
TATCTACATTTATCTAAAATTAATAAAAAAACAAATACTTACCAAAATGGTGGTAACAATCAAAGAGCGATTGGATAAGGAATCTGTGATGTTTGCTGGTTTTCCCTTTTGACTTTCTGTCATGTTCAGGCCACTGGCTGGATCCCAAGTTCCAATCTATAAGATAGCATATGTACTTTGTAAATTGTCCATCAGGCACCTGGGAGAGAGTACTGCAAGAGAAAGTTAAGCCTGCTAACACTTATTATTCACCTCTGCTGCATTATCTGTCGTTAAAGTAAAGGCTGCTTATTTTAAGCATGATTCACTGCTCTGTGAAGTGTGTCCAGTGAAGTGTAACATTAAAGAACAAAACGATCCAATGCACTTCTACAGTCGGTGCGGGAGCTTAATTTTCCATTCAAGCTTTCATTCACCAAGATAAACCACATTTGATGTTACCTCGATAGCTGGCTAGAAACTCATTAATACAGCATATCTTTTTCAGTAATGGATCTATCTCATCCTCTCATTATAAAGATAACATGCCATTATTATATGAACAAAGCTAAAAGAAAGAGTAAAACCTGTGGATCTAGGATAAATTAACAGGTAAAAGAAGGCTTAAGGGAGGCATTGACTAGTATTCTGCATAACCCCCAGTAGGGTAAAATCATACCCAGGTTATCTTTGGGGCATTTAAAAACGCACCTTTACACTGTTTAAAATACTCCAAACAAAGGAGATGACAACACAATATCATCTAGATAATCCATTCCAATACTTCCTCCTGTATTCTGTTGAATATGAATTTTAATTTAACTAATACTTTCTGATAGGTTAGGTCATATACTCTCAGTGTTTAGCACTTTACGCCCATTGAACACAGCCTATGAGATGATGCAGACAAACCTCGGAAAGACATTTATAAGCACAGGATGCCACAAAATGCATAGATTGGGTGGTTTATTGGCACCTACAGCATTGCACTGTTATATAACAATGGTCACCCTTAAAGGAGAACAGAGGTAAAAGAAGATGGAATGAGTAGTTCTTTGTTCTCACTCTCTCAAACCTGGGAGTCAATAATAATGACATTTGCTGTCCATACTCCCCTAGCCAATCATCCAATTTATTTTTCTCAAAGGAAAGGAAAACTATTAATTTACCTTTAAAATAAACCTTTGTACATAAATTAAATTATTGTTTAAAATGACATTGATTTAGCAGGTACTATTTGCTCTGGTCTACCTAAACACGTAAACGAGAGTCTCATCAGCATAACCTTGTTTATATAAACTTCAAGATCTTTTTATTTTCTGTATATCACACCATATCCACTCTTTTGACCCCTTTCTCATTTGCATGGCTTTCCCAGTAACCTCTTAAGACATTTATTTCCTTTTATTTGAAGTATAATCATAGAAATATTAGTAATTTATGTTGTGCATAAGAAGAGTAGATATGTCATCCCACTAGTTATACTGTATCTAAGTGCAAACTCCAGTATGTTTTTTTAAGAATGCATTTAGCTAGACAAGGGATTCAATATTAATGTCTTTTTAAGTGATGCCTCAAAAAAAAAAAACTCTTGCCATATTTTCTGATATTGAGTTAATTTTCCTCCTACCATTATTACTGATGTTTGTGTCAATAAAGGAAAAACTCAAATAATTCAATGA
>RJWJ010042060.1:0-13324 GCA_004363605.1 Indri indri | reverse complement strand
TAAGAATAGGAAAAGCACTTTAGTTTTTCCTATATCCTTACAGTAACCTGAACTATATCTGCAAACAGTATCTAGATTAGTGTTTGAATAACCAGAGGATGATTTTATCTACCACAGTGTCATGTCTTGGGATGACTCATGCTCAAATACTGATGGTCTTTCTAGAGCAGGATAGAGCAGAGGGGAGGTAGATGGTGGCCTAATACCTGTTCTCTGGGGAAGAACCGACATAGGAGAAGCAACTCAGTTGCAGTTGCTGATGGTAAAGGGGTAGTGAATTGGGCGGTTCTATTTTTGAGGAGTGTTACAGCCTGATTTGCAATGAGAAAAAAAGTAATTTTCTGGTCAGGTCAGTAGTGAGTAAACCAGAAAGCTGGGAATACTGAGAGACAAGTGAACAGTAGGCATAGGTCTCCCTTGCTGAGTAGGATTCAGGACAGGGCTTCGGTCTCTAGGGAATGGAAGGCCACAGGGGTGAGCATGGGGTGCTAGGCAGAGGACAAGTCAAAACTAAATTATAGGGCTAATTACAGAGTGAAGAGACAAAGAAAGCATGGCGTAACAAGGGCAATTTAGGGACAGGGAGCCCATTGTGTGTGACTCTTGGCAACACCAATTTCTGGCTCTTACTTGGAGTAAGTCATTTTCACAAAATGAGCCTAAAAGTTCTTCAGTGATGCTGTATGAATACAAATGTCTAGTTTAAATCCTACCTTTAGGAAATGTCCTATTTCTCTTCTCGTAAATGCAGTGGCATCGCTGACTTAATTTATAACAAGGGTTAATACCTTACTGTGTTTCAGAGGTGGAAGAGGGCAACATCCCTCAACCAGCTTTTGTTGCATTGACTTTAAAAGATTATTTTATGCCCGTTGGTTTGCTTTCAGCATGTGTTGCAGAGAATTTTGGAGAAGGGAGACATAGTACAGATGCAAACAGACATTTACAAAAATAGAATAAAAAGAACTTTCTCCCTCTTCTTAGTTGTAAGTACTTTAAAACATTTTGATTTGGTCTGAATAAAGAGAATACTTCTTGGTATCCTAGAAGAATTCTTGGATCTTAGAGGAGAATATTAATTGGTCCTTTGGGGAAGCCATCATCTATAAACCAAGGGAAGCAAAGCGAAGATTTTCAAAGTGTCTGTTTTTAGAGCACTTTCCTGGGCTACGTTTCCTGGACTCTCCTTGTTGGTCTTGTGGCCAAAGACTTTCATGCCAGATATCCATTTGCTATTAGATGTGTGTGCGTGTGTGGTGGGGGAGAAGATGGGGGAAGATGGGATAATTATTGAGTAGTATTACTCTGTTTTTAGTCAACTTGCACCTCTGTAATGAGCGAGTATCTGCTTCACATTTTTCCTCCAGCTAGCTGACCTAGCCAAAACTCAATCTAGCAAATGATTGAGCATGGCATAGACAACATAATACTGCCTCCAGTTCCCTGTCCTGGGCCTCCTCTCCTGGGTTTATTATATTTCAAGTCTGGTTCTTCTCCAGCTGGTTTACTAGCCCAAAGATTGCTTTAATTTTGATATGGGCAGGCCATAATGTGAGTTAAGTTTCAGAAATATCAGAAATCCTTCCCTTTATCCATTCACTGATGGAATATCTGCAAATTACATAACTGTCTGTATTTTTATATAGCTACCTAGAAATTATTTTTTCACTAGATGAAATAGATTCTGAAGAAATAGAATCTATTAAATCATCTCTAATGACAGGTGAGGCAGAAACAGGACAAGATGCGTGTGGGGCAGTGGGTTAGGATATAAAGCAGATGAAGCTAAAGGTTGTCCTCTATTATATGATGCCGGCCTCATGGACAGGAATATCCTTGGGATGGCCCTGGCATGCTACAAAACAATTTCCATATTAAATATTTTGCCCAATACCTTTCACATTGTCAAGTAAGTAATAACATTTTTACAGGGTTGAAGTTTGGGGCAAATGATTTAAAAGGCTGCATTTGAGAGTCCTTAATTTTTTAAAAAATTAGGTTACTGTGCTATAGGGGTTTACTTTTATTCACTTTGGAATTTATATTTTTTTTCACTTTGAGATTTTTGTTTATTCAAAATGACTTCTCGATGCTCATTGGAGACATGAAGGGTAATAAATAATTATATTGGAAACTAAGAAGAGGGGAAGGGAAGGGTGGTGAGTGATAAAAATCTAGCTATCAAGTACAATGTACACTATTCTGCTGGTGGGTACACTGAAAGCCCTGACTTCAGCATGATACAATTTATCCACATAACAAAAAACACTTGTATCCCTAAATTCTTTGAAATAAAAAAAAATTTCAAGAGAGGATTTGAAAAATAAAGCCACATTCCAGCTCTAAAATATTCTGTTATTCCCCAGCTGATCCTGTAAATATTAGCATCATTTTGATTTATTTTACTGGATGACCTTTTTTTCTCAAATGTTTTAAGTTTCTCTCTCTATATATATATTCGTGAAAACAATGAAACATTTAATTATTTTTCATGCTAATGTTTATAATCACTTATTGTACTTTGTTTTAGATATAGAAATACACGGCATTTAGCTGAATCTACTCTGTCATATATGCAGATGCTGAACTTCCTTCTTCAATACGTTCCTCATTTGAACTTAGTTGGAATTCCTCTTTTTCATTAATAAAGGACAGAACATTTGACTTTGTGATCTGCGAGCAATATAGATAGTTAACTGAAGCAAAGGCCAAAACAACCTTTACTTAGTCTACCTTTTTAGAATCACAAAATTATGATCTTCCCTATTTTAGTCAGTGTCCTTTGACATTTATCAGCATTCAAGCATATTATTATTTTAGCAGGAGCAATTGCTTCAATCAGCTAATCAACCTCATTAGCTTCAAATTAAAGAAGGTGTAAATCATTATCCTGTAAAGTTTTAGGATCTTCTCTGTAAAGAATGTGAGAAGTCAGTTTCTTTTTTAAAAGTGTATGCAATGCCTGCATTTCTTTCTTTCTTTTCTCCTGGGATTATTGTGATTCTGGTTACTTCATAGTACCAGATTTCTGAGTTCTGTATGGGTACGTGAAGTCTTAACTCTGTCTAGAAAATTGTGAACTACTGGATCATCTTCTTAATAAGCCAAAAATTAGTTTCTATGAGATCAATTTCCTCACTTGATAGTTTCAATAAAAAAATGAATAATTTATATTGGCTTGTTAGATAACATTTTGAAAATAAATATTTTTAGGGGGTTCCATCTTCATTTTCACATTCAAAATGGTAATTGAATGTAATTTTTCATTGTGTATTTTAACCTGTAAAGCTCTTTATTGCTGCGAGTCTTTCCTCAAATGGAAACATAGTCAAACTACAGATAGCACTCAATTTTACTCAGTATAAGCATCTTGAAAAGCCAGCATCTTCAATGGTACATGAGGGAGGGTGCCTAATTAAAAAAGGAAAGCCCCATATTATTGTTTTGCTTTTTTATAGTGTGCAACCTCAGAGGGATAAGTTTAAGAAAATCACTTCAGGACATAAAATTATAATTTACGGAAAATTATTTATCCCCCAATTCCAGATCACCACACCCCAACAGCACTATCCACATGGTTTCTCATTTAGTTTTTAGTTAGTGCAACAATGTAGACTCTACAACTCTTTAATCTGGATAAAAGAGTGTGTCAACCTCAGGTACGGTGCTGATAGTGTGCCCTAGAGACATTCTAGCCTTTAAGCACCATGTCTTTACAGTTCAGAGGACATTCACACGTCTCTCTTGTATGTGAAGATGCTGTTCTTCTGTCATATACTTATGTACTGTTTTGGAAGTGACATTGTCCATTTAGGTGTCTTATAACAGCCTAGAGGAAAAGTTACTCTCCAATACATTTTACGGTTCCTTCCTTGATTTATGATTCTCCAGGGGCTGGGCTCTGAGCGGCTCACTCTATTTCTGGAGGATTGTTATTTGATGAAAAATGCTGATAACCCTCTTCCTCAGACTTCCCATCTTTTAGCAGATTCCAACCATAATCTGTTCTACAAACATATAAATGCCATTCCTTGATATAATATATATTCCTATTTATTCCCTGATTAATGTATTGGCATCAATTCCTTTCAACAGCAACAACAATAATATAATTATCACTAATAATCAACACTATAAAAACTATCATGATCACTTATTATATCACTTATATAACTATAATTATCTGAACAATGATAAGTTTGATTATTAATAATTCAGTGTTATTTAATACATTGCTGAAATGTTTCCATGCACTTTTTATCCCAAATGCTATGTCTTATAAGACGTTACTTCTGGAATAGAACAATATTTTATAATAGACTTAAGTTTTTTTAATTAATAAACTTTTTCTAAGTGATTCTGATTTTATGGAGAAAAACATAATGTGATCAACCAATTCTATTGCGGGAACAAAACTACCAAATCACTTAGTCCAAAAGCCGCTCTTACAAATAAAGAAACTTAGATGACTGATTCCTTATTTATTAATGAAACTATTAACAAGTAATGCAAGGTCGAAGGAAAGCACAGGTTGAATACACAAAACTGTTTCCAAGAGGTGATCCTTTACCAATGATTTAATGCCAATTATTTTTATTCACTAAAATTTGGCCAAGATTGAAAGGGTAAACTATATGATTCTCTCAAGAAAATTTTTAATAACATAATTAAGGCCTTAAAAATTCCTGAGTGAACTTTGTACAGAGTGGGCCCATACAGTTGGGACTACGGGTCTAGAAAAGCGAATTTGCTGTAAAGTGGAAGCTAGAACACAGGATTTAGAATTAAGATATTTGATTCCTGCTTCTGCATCCACCTATCTTTGTGCAATAGAAATGATTTAAAAAGTAGAAAAAAACCTGATAAGCTTTGTTATTACCATCTAAAATTTTAAGGAGGGCATGGGACCTTTGTAAAAAAGGTTTCCATTAGGAGGAAATGGTAAGAATTTTTCTGTGACTTTAATTTAGATTAAATAAGAATAAAAATCCAAATATTTAATTGAACTTTGACATATGATATCAACATAAATTACAGGCCACCCTTTGTAGTCTATATTTAAAAATAATTTAGATGTTTAAAATGCTTTAGGAGAGGACTGTTGAGGTCAGATTGAGAAAAATAACAGGGTTGATATTTTGGGGTGCCATCCTACTCTATAGCTCTATGATTTCTATGGAACTCTTCTGTTAAATAAGGGTTTACAATAAAAGTGATTTATTTTAAAGTTACTATTCATTTCTTTATTCTTTAATAAAATAATTATCGAATAATAGAATTCATGTACTTCGCAGTACTGAGAGACAGAAAGTGGTGATGGCTCAGGCTTTGCCTTAATATTTTACTGTGTTCTCAGAGCAGGTCAAGTACACAGTTATAATGTAATTTAAGAAGCGCTATAATGGAGGAACAGTACTACAATGGATGGGGATTCTGAAGAAGGGGCTGCAAACCAGGTGGGTAAGAAAAAAATATTTCCTCTTTCTGAATAGCCAGGGATATTTATGACATTGAACTGAAAAACGCATAGGTCTCCTTCATGCGTTCCTGATCTTATGTTTTGTTTCTCTTATTAATGTGTAAACTCCTTAAAGAATGGAAACTTATTTTCCTGCAGTATCTAGTACAGTTCTTTGCACAGAACATATATATGAATGAAACAATGATACACATAAACTACTTTCCCAGTAAGCCTGATACATGGAAGACACTCAGTAACAGCTCAGTTCCTTCTCACTTTAGAAGTGGTGTATCAGGTGTAGGTTGGGTAAGTTTCATGTCTTTGTATAATATGATTTCACTTTTTTTCTTAATGTCTAATGAGTAACTCTAAGGAATTTCTTGGATATGCTGTTTATTAAGACTTGATTCTTTGGTTTTAATAATATTGATAATGGTAGTGAGATTTGGTTGTGACTGACTATAAAAGTAGATTGTTTCAAACCTACATAAAGTCAAAGGCCTTGGCATAAGAAAGATTGTATACAATGGGGAGTATCTACACTTGCAAGCTGTTCTTTTACCTGACTTGTGAACATTTAACATGGCCTTATCCACTAGAATGTTCTATACAAACACATCCACCTATCAAAATGCAACCACTGTGCATTTTGTTTTCAAAAACTGCCTAAAATCCTATCTTCTCTAGACAATCATTCTGGAAGTGTTGTTCCTTCTCTGAACTACCACAATTCTTTGGTTCTTTTTTTCATCGTGTTACTTGTATTCTACCTTTCATTTTGCATATTTGTGTGCACATCTTAGTGTCTTACCTAGATTGTAGATTCTTTTCAAGGCTAAGAATGTGTCTCATTCCCCTTGCATCTCCAGTGGGGACCATCTCAGTGCCTGCTGTATTATGGGTCTTCACCAAAGTTATAGAAAGAATAAATATGAGATATTAGGGAATTTCTTTAGATGAACTTTCATATATAGCATGTAGTTAAAAATGCTAATGTGTTTTAAATTTTTTTTCCAGGCTTTTGCTTTAAGAATCACGTTCCTCTAACCTAGGCTAATTTTTATTATCATACTTCCAGGTTTTAAGATTGAAGACCCAAGTTCTGTTTCTCTGTTGAGATTCCCTTCCTGTTCATTCATTGTGTCCCTATTTTTCCTTAAATCCTTATACATATTTATAATAGACATTTTAAAATTCTTATCTCCTATATTTAACATCTGGGCTATTGGGGTGAGGCATTGGTCTGTTGTCTGCCTTTTCTCCTGAAATCTTCTGAAGTGTGTTGATTTTTGTTTAGCAGATGGTTAACTTGACTGGATTTAAACTCCAACCTCTGTCTCTGCAATAGGCAGCTACTAAAATTGCTCAGTTCGTTTAGCCTTCCCAGCTGTTGCTTTTTACACAAAACTTTGAAATTTCCACAATTCCCACCCTGGACATTGCCAAGCATCAGCCAAGAATTTTGGTGGAGTTTAGATGCAGATTCGGGGACTCCTTCTGTAGTCTTTTTTCTTCAGTATTTCCCCTCTCAACTTTCAGCCATCTGGCATCCCAAACTTCAGTCTTTGACTTTTCAAGCCAATAAGCCTGGGCCTTTGCTAGAGTTTAGCAATGTTCACTCCCCCAGTCCCCCACAGGCATGTCCTGGTGGATGTCCTCCGCGAAATCGTAAACACAGATTTTTACCTGATGCAGCTTCTTTCAAGAAAGAGTCAAAAACTTTCTAGTTTCTTCCTGTCCTTGATCTCTCTCTGGGGTCCCCTCAGGCTTACTTTTTATATTTGGTCTGAAATTTTGAATAGTTATCTATGGATGGATTAGTTCAATATAAGTTGCTCAATCATCCTCATAGAATAAATTTAATTATGAAGTTTCCTATTATGCTTTCTACTTCAGAATTGATTCTGAAACAAAGAGACCAAAATAGTTTAAGCCCTCGGCGGGTGGGTAATATTAATTAAAGGCGATGTAGAATTAACCCAGTAGAATTACTCTACTGTCTCTGAGGGGAATTTAGTTTCTATGTAGATTGGTATGTAAATTGAAATTTAATAATTCGTTTGATCAGTTTTATTTACATATGCAAAAATAATTGAGTATTTGATTGGGGACAAGGAAGACAGAAGCAATAAATTAAGCTAATAAGCATCTACTGAACACATGCTTCCTTCTTAAAAAATCACATTCTATTAATAGTTTATAAAGATTGTAGAAATGTTCCTCATCTTTCCAGGTCCTCCTCATCATTCAGTTTAAAAGAAAGAAATTAACTGAAGATTTTAAGAAGATGGAGGCAGTAGCCTAAATTTTGATTCTCCCTGAGTGTTTCCACAAATACAAAGAAAGAAAACCAACAGGAAAGTATGGCCATCTGAGAACAGCACTCAAAGCTGGAAGGGATTTCTCAGGATCTGATTTGCTGGTTGGTGCATGGAGACCGCCGCAAGGTCTGGATCCTAAGAACTCTCCTGATACAAAATGGAAGCGCTCTTCCAGGTCAAAGTCTTGAACTAGGAGAAAATTCTAGGAGTAGAATCCAAACCGAGCCAGACCATGACCGCCAGCTCAAAGGAAAATGTTGGCCCTGGACGAGGGGATGGCAAACTTTTTCTCTAAAGAGACGTGAAGTGAATTTTCAAGTTTCGTTGGGGACCACAGTGGTCTCTGACATCTTCTTCCCTCCTTCCCCTCCTTCCTTCCTTCCCTTTTTTTCCCTCTCAATCCTTTAATAAACGTACAAAGCATTTTTATTAATAGCTTGAAGGCAGTACAAAAACAGACCCCAGGCTGATGTTTGCTCCACAGGCTACAGTTTACCTCCCTTGAGCTAGGGAAGCAGTAGAAGCTGGTCTCAGAACAGGACTCCATTAATATTCTCTTGGTAACTTTGCAGGGAAAAAAACAACAGAGGGAGCTCTAGAGTCACAAAGTTGGAAATGATGGCAGGGCTCATCCCTTTTTCCTAAAAGGATATGAAAACTTGTTTTACTGAAAATCGAACAATAAAAAAAGATGAGTTGACTCTCATATCAATTTAATATAGGAAAAAAGAGCATCAGAACATTCTTACAGATAAGAAAAAATACTCGAGAGACATCCTCTCGAAGAAATAAAAACTATAACCTAATATTTCAAAACAAAATACGTTAAGAATATAATAGAAAATATGGGTGAACAACAGAAAACAGAATGATAAAAACACAGAAATGCAGTAAAATACACTACTCTGAAGAAAACCGTTAGCAAAGTTTTTTTTGCATATACACATACATATAAAATAATAGTTTGTTGAATAGAATGCTGATTTCAACTATTCATTAACGTGAGCCTGAGAAAGTAACCCTCCCTCTTTATTCTCCTATATCTCTTAGTTTTGTAAAGATTATAATCAGATACTGCCTTAATCCTTTGTCCCTTTTCCTATCAGATAATTTTTCTGAGAGAATTTCCTGATCTTTGAAGCCATCCAATGATTGGAGCATGTACTAAAATGATAGGAATTTATTTTGTGTGGCATTTTATTGAACGGGTGCATGATAATGGAAATAATATTTATAATTTCAGAAGAATAAATTAACCTTGTTTTTAATAAGCAAATTATATGGACAAGATGGATGTTTTCTTTTATTCATTTCTTTATTGTTTTGATCAAATCTCAAGGGATGATTAAATCTGTTGAAATTCATCAAATTTATCATTTATCTGAAAGATGACCTTTTCTAAACTATGTAGTGCACTTAATCCATTATACGAATGTACACCATTCCGGGAGGAAAGGATTTTCATTTTTCTAATATTACCCTTCTTGCAATCAATGCTATTCTCAGGAGAATTTTTGTTTCATGGACTAGATGTTCTTTGTAAATTCTCAACATGACCTAATATAAAAATCAATGCATCTTTAGGTAAGTTCATTTCTATTATTAGATCTGACTGTAGCTTCATGCTAACGTGTTTCGAAATATAAGCAGAGTCCTATCACAGGGCATGGCTTTTTCCTGGTAATGCATTAAATTTCATTATGGTAAAAACCATTACAACTATAATAAAATCCACCACAGGTTTTAAAAAAGTCTCCCAGCTCCAGCAGATTGCCAGCAATATTTGTGCTTTAATGTTCTCATTACAATATTAATCTTGATTAAGTTAAAAATGCTTTTGTCCAGATCGCTAATAGATCTTTATTAGTGACCTCTCCTCACAACAACAGACATGGAACTCAGGGTTTCTGGCTTCGTTAGGACTAAAGGAAGCACTTTGCTGTGACACTTGAGTGAGGAGGGAGGTGTAAACGACTGTCTGGGAGCTCAGAGCAAAAGAGAGAGGCAAAGCAATGCACACAGCATTGCTTGCAAGAGAGATTAGCATGAGCAATTTTTTCACAGGGTAAAGAAATGATGGTTAATTCTATATTGGGTGTATTCATGAAGAAACCTGCCCAAACTGAAGAAAAGATGTCGAAAAAAGTGCTGGGGCATTTGAGGTCTGCTTTATTTTATTCCCATTCTGACGAAGGATGTGATTAAGTATCCTGCAACCTGGTTTTTCTAACTGTAATAATTAGAACATTCCAACACAAGGAATGAATTTAGACACTCTTTGGAGTGGTTGTAGGAAGATTTGCCTTGAATTATAATTTTTCTAGTATCTAGAGTACACAGAACACTTCGGCGATTGCGTTTTCTCTTGGTTTACTCACCCGTCAGAGCACAACTTTTCAAAATTCTCGCATATATTTGAATGCGTGTGGCTTTCTATTGGTCACTTACATTATTTATCATCCATTTAAAAATCTCACTTTCATATTCTAGACTTCTTAATTATGTGCTTGATTGAAATGGTCAGGTTATGGTTTTCAAGTTTAGCACAGCAAGAAGAGGAACACGTTTGAAGCAAAATCATTGTTACGTATATTCTAGGGAGGTGTGAATCAACAAGTTTGCAGAAATTCTTTGGACCTGAGCACAATGCCAGTCTGAGAGGTGCTCTCAGGGTGACTTGAAAGTGGTGAAAGGGCAGTTATGGGATGCAATGGAGAAAATCAATCTTCAAGCTTCACAGTAAAATGTCAATATTTAGTTTGAATTATTGCCAGAATAATAGACATGCTCAAAATAACTACATATAAAAAGTCTTCAAAGACAAGTAATTCTTGAATTGTCTTCAGTTTGGATAAGAAGAACTCTTGTGTCCTTTCATTAGCACTGATGGTTTTATGCCATTGTTCCATATAGTTTTCATTGCTAGTGTCCCATCATTAAAATTTTGTAACTTAAAAACATAAGTGTACAAAATACCCCTTAAAATTCCACTGCTGTGTGCTATGATCATTTTTTTAACATTTCATTTTCTATGTTGTTTAAGGGGGAAATATCATGAAAATAATTACTCTGATGTTAATCACTCAGAGACATGGTGTAATATTTTTTATCATCCAATATGGCTGCTCAAACTTGAGGAGGAAAACCTCCATGAATTTCACAGGAGAATGGTGACTCTCCTTGTGAGACAGCAAGTGAAAGTGGAGAGATGCTTATTCAATATCTTAAAGAGTTCTTTGATATAAGTCTTCTTTCTCTGAGGAGTGGTGAAGATTGCAATGGCTGTCCCTTCTTGCATTCTTCCCCGGTTTTCCATCACAATTGGGTAGCAAATTTGTCAATATGGTGCAATTAGTTTTGAGCCTAATGAACAAAAGAGAAATCAAAAAACTGTTGAAATCAATGACAAGTCTATAGTGTATGCAAGCTTGAAGACTAGAGCCCATCCAATGAGAGACCTAGATGCTACAAGACTGACAGTAGTTATCTATTTGTGGGAAACTTTTATTTAGTGGAAAGAAGATAGGAGTAGCCTTCAGGTATTTAATGATATTAATCCTAATCTGCCAATTACCAGTGACATGACCTTAGAAAGACTCTTAACATATCTACATCTTCATTACACAAATGGCAAACGTGGGAATTTCTTCAGGTGACGTTTCATTATAACACTCTGTGAATGGTTTTTGTATGTTATATTGTTAGAAGATTTGCATATTTTAGTTTATAAAAAAATCACATTTTTATGTTATTTTGGCCTAGGGAAATTTATAAAGGAATGATGATGCAGCCTAAAACAGTTCTAGGTAGGCCATTTCTCTTCCGGTTTCTTTATAGATGCATTTAAGAGATTAAAAAGAAAAGATCAAAAAGAAAACAGTGTCATTCTGTTAGACATCCTTCGCTGTCAAAGAATTATTTGACATTTTGAAGATATTTTCCACTAGGATTCTTAATTGTTCAGAGGATGTTATTAAATCCAACATGTTTTCTGGAACAAGAATGACTTTTATGCTAATTAATGTTCTTTGTTTAATTCCGGGACAAAAATCTTAGCTCTCCAATAACACGCTTTTATAATTCTGTTTTCTAATTGCAGTAAGGCATCTCTGAGGATTTATCTTTAGTGATACAGCAGTATGTGGCCTTTTCTTGAACCCGTCAGAATTGTGACTTTTCTTTGAACTCTTGGCTGCTTGGTGCTACTGACCTTGTTGCTCATTTATAACTTGGGTGCCATTTATCACTCCTAGACTTACAGATATTGTTGTGGAAAGAGAGTGAATGCAATCATTCATGCCATTGCCTCTTTCTAGTGGTGCCTTCCAGCTTCCTTCCTTACAGGATAACTGATAGGGAGAGATTAGTGACAAAGCTGTAATTCTATAGAGGGGTTGTGATGTAACTGTATCATAAACCATGAAGTGAGACTCCAGAGATTTGAGATCACCAGAATGCTGAGATTAAGTTACAGCAGCCACAGTCAATCTCTGTCAATATGTGTTTTGTGATGGTTTGAAATCTGCCTGTAAAATATTAGCTACCTGTAGAAAATACCTCTTTTTATGGTATTGACTTTATTATATAGCTTCTGCAATTTCAGAGCTTAAAAGAAATATTGATTTTTATTTTTACAAATATACACAGACATTTTAGAGACCATTAAGAAAACTTGCTCTTTGATTTAGTACTACTATGTGTTTTAAGTCTATGAAACTTTTTGTTGGTTTCTCAGATACCATTTGAAGTATTTGGGTTTTAATATTTTGAAATGGAACACTTTATGTGTATGTGAAATTAAAAATAATAACTTACTGAGGTGAAATTCACATAATAAAATAAACCATTTTAAAGTAACAATTCAGTGGCATTTTACGTTCGTAATGTTGTACAACCATCACCTCTAGGTAGTCCCAAAATATTTTCATTACCCCAAGCTAAAACTTTGTCCCCATTCAGCAGTTTCATCCTGTGTGTGAAATTTTCAAAGTAAAAATAAGTTAATTGACTTATTTTTATTTACTTATCACTTAAAAAGTATTAAAACCATTATGTTTGAATTATCTGTATCATTTAAGTGGACTTCGGCCTTTAGCCACAAATTCACAAACAATTTTGGGAGCAGAAGTTGTCCAGGTAACATAATTCTTTGGCGGTATTAATATTAAATAGATATTTCTTATTAAGTGTGCCAAAGAAACTCTGGATAAGTTGTCATAAACAGATTTCCTTACTGCAGGATTTTTTTTTTTTAGAAACTTTTCATATGTTAATAAACTGCTTCTCTTAAGTCTAGAGCCAAAGCGTGCAGCATTTCCTCAATTATTTACCTCCCTTTTCCAGGAGCATCCTGAGTCTACTAAGAGTCAAATGTCAATGTCAAAAAATATTTTGGGCCTAATTATGACATTGATGGATAATAGCATCATGAGACAGGAAATTTTTACTAAAGGGATTTTAAAAATATGAATCAGACATTTAAAGCTCACATTCATATAACACTCTTTGATAGAAAGAGCAAAAGGTAGCCAGGTGTGGTGGC
>RJWJ010042059.1:0-13219 GCA_004363605.1 Indri indri | reverse complement strand
CCTGGGGCTCAGAGACCCCAAGTTACTCATCCAAGGTCACACAGCTGGGAGTGGTAGGGCTGGGATTGCAACCTCAGTCTGACTTCCAAGTCCACGTGTCTCCCCACTGGCCTGGCCCTCGCACATGCTGTTCCTTCTGTCAGGAACACTGTTCCCTCTCTCACCCTTCTTTCCCCTGCCTACCTCTTACTTACCTTTCCGAGCTCGGCTTCCTTGTTGCTTCCTGGAAGGATCTTTCCCTGGTGTTGACTCCATCGGGGACCCCCATTAGGTTGTGAGGGTCACTGCTCCCTCCTTATGGTACCGGCCGGAGTTTGGGATGAAACAATCGTGCTGCCTGTGTTCGTGTATGGTCTGACCTTCCGCCTAGACTGTAAGTGCCAGGAGGCAGGGACCGTGTCTGGTTTCCTTGTGGCCGCATCCCCGCTCCCTAGCACAATGCCTGGTGCATAGTAGGTAGGCACTTAGAACATTTTCACTTTTGGGAACGAAAACATCCACCGTGTGTATCCTGATCATTGTTTTAACAACTCTCACTATGTGCATAGCAGTTGTTGGCGCATGGGCCAACTCTCTCCTGTCCTTCGAGGGCGGAGGCCAGGGCTTCTGAAACATTTTTTCAGGAAAGATGAAATTGTTAGAGAAAGATATCAACAAGGCTCGTCTCTCACTCCGTTCGAGTGTCTGCCCGAGTCACCTCCCTGACCTCCCCACAGCCCCATGCCGTCATCCAGCGTGGTCCACCAAGACACTCTCCGTCCTCTTCTTGTGTTTAATTTTCCTGCAAGCATTTGTTGTCACCAGACACGTTGCCATTGTAGAGATTTAGTTCTTGTCCCCCACCGTTGGATGGCCGGCTCTACGCAGGCAGGGACTGGTACCCTCAGAACCTGGCCCCCTCTCCATGGCTTTGCCTGGAGAAGATGCTCTAAACACATGAGTGAATAAGGAACCAGGCTGTTCTTGTCTACCTACTATGTGCCAGCAGCAAGGTAAGCTCTTGATAACACATTTCCCTCTTGAATCTTGATGGACACCCCGGGAGGTTCTGCGTCCTGTTTTGCAGACGTGTAAGCTGCGGTTCGGAGGCCACAGATGACTTATCTTGAGCTGGGATGTAAGCCCCGACTGGTGTGTCTCCCTCACTCACGTCTTGTGGCTCCCTCCAGGGACTCGCCCAGAGCCAGGCCTATAAGAAGTCATTGAGACACAGTCACCGAATGACCAGATGTCTGCAGGAGAGCATTTTCCACGGACATTTGGGTTTTCGCATCTTTCCAGCGGTTTACAGGACACATCGCTGTCCTGGAAGGACACTTCTTAGAAATATCTGCTTTATTTCTTGCTATTCTGCAAACAGAGCATCCACTCTCTCCCACTCTCTTGCATTTTTTTTTTTTTAAGAATTAATTACCCTTTTTATGGCTTTGGTGTGTTTGTACTTGCGAGCACCCTGGCACCCTTAATCACAACAACAACATTCTCTACGAACAGAGAAAATCTGAGCAGCCATTAAGCACCAGCGAGTGCGCCGCGTATTAATGGGCAAACAGTAAGTCGGGGGAGAAGAAAATGTTTTTCTCCTGCAAAGTACATACGAAAAGTTGATCCAAACCAACGTGCTGCCATAAATCTGTTAATTTTGGCAATTTACTGGGAGTTAGCAGGGGCAGCCGGGTAGAGCGAGGCACGAGGTTGGCCGGCAACTGCCCACCGGCTCAGAAAGGGGAAGCTTTGCAAGCCGCAGGGAGCGGGCAGGGCTGCCCTCTGCCCAGACACTGGCCGTCTTTGCTGGGGTTGCTCCAGTCTCGGAGCCGGCGTCCGACTGTGTCTCTGGGTGGCCAGGGCCAGGGCTGGATTAAGAAGGGGCGGTGATGTCGGGAGGAAAGGAGGCCCCGGCTTGGGGGTGAGGGGAGGCTGTATCTCTGCAGAAGCCTGCGTGGTGGTTCCTTCCCTCCTTCCAGTTGCGTTTCTGCTCCTCCTGGGGCCCCTGACCTGGGCCGCCTCCTCCCGCTTGCTTCCTCCCTCCTCCTCCTCCCCCACGCCCAGCCCCAGTCTGGCTTTGGTCTGTTTCCTTTGGCTCAGACCGAGCGCTGCTCTAGCTGTTCCGGGACTGAACTGTGTTCAGGGCTGGGGGAAGGGACGGACGACCGGCTGCGAGTGAGCGTCCGTGTGCGCACACACGAGTGTGCGCGCGAGCACGTGTGCGCCTGGATGAGCATGTGTGCACGCACCAGTCTGGGTGCCCGTGTGCTGCGCGCGGCGGGGGGAGCCGCCAGTGTCGCTCAAGGCTTTTGATAACAAAGAACATTTTTTTCCCCTTCCCAGTGGAAGCAAAAAGCAGCCTTCCAGAGGCAGACTCTGGCCCTCCCAGCCGCTCTCCCCACCCCCTCCTGTCCCTCTGCCCTGGCCCTCCTTCCCCTGCAGAATGTTCCAGCCTTCCCCGTTGCTCTGTTTTCTCCTCGCAGATGGCTCTCTTTCTTTCCGGCTTCATATCATCTTCCCCATTTTTTCCCCTGTTTCTCATTCATACTTCTGTCTCTGGCCACCTCTCCTCTCCCCTGGACGTTGTCTCTCTGCCCTTTCTCTCTGTCCTCCTCTCCTCCCCTCCTGTCCCCGGACCCCGACTCTTCCTGTGGAATCGGGAGTTGTCACAGCACAGACTTTCCGCGTGGGCAGGAAGACAGGGAGAAACACGGACGCGTCCCCTCTTAGAGCCGGTCTTAATTCGCAGACACGGCGGACACAGAGGTGACAGCGCCGAGTGCCCTTCCGGCAGTGGGTCCCTGGGAGGCAGCGGGGGGCCTGCAGGAGGCTGCCCGGTTCCAGACACCTTTGCCCACCTGCTCCTCTTCCCGGCTGACGACGGCCTCCCCCTCACCGCTGGCCCCTTCCCGGCCCGGCTGGGATTTGCCCGTGGCCATGCGCTGCGCCACGAATAGGTTAATATATTTACAGCAAATACGCTCCGGTTGTGCCGCTTTGGTTAACCATTTATTACCGAGGTGGCGATTTCCAGTGTGTTCCACGTGATTATTCGGCAAAGCTGCAATTTGGCACTTGTTCTGGGCTGGAAGGAATCGCTTCCCCAGAGGTGACCCTCGGCGGGAGATTGCATGTCACCGCGTGAGGAATGGCCGCGCGGGCGTGATGGGTAGGCTGTCTGCCTTCCCTGACCTCAATCGCTTTCCCGCGGCGCAGCTGCCGGGACGGACGAGGGTTGACACGAAGTGCTTATAATTTCCGCTGGAAGGTGGCAGGATGGTGATGCGGGGCTGGGCCCCGACTGGCTGGCCGAGGGCCTGGAACTCCCGCTGGGAGTGGCCGTCCTGGTGGGTAAGTTAGGACAGTGCCCAGCGGGAGAGGAGCAGGCGGGAGATGCCACCCACCGGTCCTGTGGGATGGGTGCACCAGGCCAAGCAAGGGACAGGTGGTGCCGAGTCCCCGCTGTGTCCTCAGCACCCTGCAAGGCTCTTGCACGACTGTCCCGGCATCTAGCTGCCCACGGCCCAGGCCACGCGAGGCCTGGTCGGAGAGCCCAGTGGTTACACGCCCCAACCTCGAGTTCGCACTCCAGCCCTGCCATTCCCTAGCCCTGTGGCCCTGCACACGTGACCCGACCACACTCGTGCCTCAGTTTCCCCATCTGTAAGGGGCATGGGATCGGTGCCCACCCATAGTGTGGTTTTGACCATCCGGTGAGTGGAGGTTGTGAAGTACTGAGAACAGGGCTGGGCACGCAGCAAGCTCTGTTTGAGTGCTGTTATGAGGGTCTTTGTCACCGATGTCCTCGTCGTCATTTCCTGTTTAAGATGGCAGGGTGCAGATGGACGAAGCAGGCTTCCTTCAGACAAATAAGAACATCGAGGCGGTGAGGCGTGGAGAAACTCGCCGCCAGATGTGAGGCTGTCAGGGTTAGAAGTCAGGGAGCCAGGGTTAGACGTCAGCTTTCGTGCTCTTCGTCTCGCTGGGGGACAGCACTTCCGAGGTTTGTCTGCCTCCCTCCCTTCTGTCTCCACCACTCTCCTGTTTCCTTTCTATTAACTGTCTCCTTGGGCAGATCGTGCCCATCTCTGGGACTCAGTTTGCTCCTCGAAACGTACCAGACCACGTGCCCGGGAGCTGAGAACTACTGGACCCAAATCCCACGTCTGCCCTCCGCTCCCTGGCAGCAGAGTGGCCGTGGGCCAGTCCTGTCGCCTCGCCGGCCCTCAGGGTTTCCATCTGCAGAGTCTGCCCGTGGCGGCTGTGAGGCTTAAAGCAAGAGAGGAATGTCCTCTGGGGCCCGGCAGGCCGGGAGCACCCTGGCCTCATCCTTCCTTGCAAAGCTGGGCGTGGTTCTCTCCAGCACCCGTGAGCGGGTACCTGGGCGAGGCTATACTCGGATATCCAGAGGTAGCCACAGGTGCAGCTGTGCTGACACAAGGTAGGGACTCTGAAAGCACTTGGGCTCTGCACTAGGGGAGGGGTCTGGGAGGAAGGTCACGCCAATGTATGAGGTTCACTCTGTGCCGCCCCTTTGCAAGCCGTCCACATTGCAGGACGCGGTCCAGCCTGCAGTAACCCTTCCTCTGTTTTCCCAGTGAGCATGCGCTTGAGTGGGTGGGGCAGGTTCAGTCCCTCCATGCAGGTGTTCCATTCAGGTGGGATGGAGTTTGCTTCAAGCCGACCGGGGCTGCGGTGTTGGAACGTCGTTAGCATCCCCAGGTCTGGAAAGACCAACCCTCTGGGCTTATCATAACCGGCCTTCTTGTCTCCCGTCTAGTCCGAGACACAGAAATGTAACCTGTTCACGTTTGTCCAACTCTGAGACTTCCAACCACAGGGATAACAAGAGTGACCCTTCTTCAGAAACCCAGACCTGACCACGTCGCTCTCCTCCGCGCACTGTCTCCGTTGGAATTTCCCAGAAGCAGACTTTGCGATAACGACCTGCGGTCGGGGAGGATTTTGAGGAAGGGATTCCAGGAGGCCCCAAGAGGGGACTAGGAGCAGGGAGCCAGCTCATAAGGGGCGTGGTACAAAGCCAGTTATCACCGTGGGTGACTGGCCTTACTCCGGCAGATGATTCTAGAAAACACTGGAAAACACAAGCTTCAGGGTCATCCCGCCTAAGGAGTGAGGGAGCTGAGGGTATTGATGGAAACACAGTCTCCCATGACTCACTGGTGAGGGCTGCTCTGGGCTGGGGCGGGAGAACACCTTGGCACTTCCAGCCCACCCCGTGGGTCTCTAGAACAATCCCCAAGACTCAAAGACGCGTACAGCTGAGTACACTGAATCGGGAAGGCCTGAGGGGTGCAGGGATGTTACACAAGCCCCCTTCATCTGTGTACCTTTGGCTCATGGAATCTTCCAGGCTGCGTTCAATGCCTTTTCTCCGTGCTCTTAAAGCCCTCTTCCCGCAAATGCCACGCTTCCCACAGCTGTGTTTAACTGCCTGTTTATTCCTCTGCTTGCCCCCATCCTGTGTTCCAGCTGTGAGCTCCATGAGACAGAACTATGTCTCATCCAACTCTGTATTTCCAGAATAAATGTTCAACATTAAAAAAAAAAATGAATCCGCGGAGACGGGGCAGGCAGAGGCCCACAGGAGAGAGGCAATTGCGCGAGGGCGGAGCTGCAAGGAGAGATGCCAAAACCCTTGCAAGGTAGCAGACGGCGCAGGCTGCCAGCGTGAGGACGTGTTTCTCTGGCTTTGCCCCAGCTCTGACCATCAACGTCCCCACCCAGCCCGATTTCAGCAACCGGAGAGGGGGCGACGGGGCCGCACCCTTATTAGAACGGAGGCCTTTGCTCACTGTGAGTGGGAACAGATGAGTCTGAGATCATCCTTGGCAAGAACTGCTGGGAAGCAGATCGCTCCTTTTTGGATCTTGACGGTCAAATCTCAGCACAGCTTCCGGGTTTCTCTGCAGCCTGTTGACACCTGAGATAATTGTGACAAGTTTGCGATCATCTCTTGGGCCGTGATGCTCTTAGGTGGTCCTGGGTCACTGCGTGGGAGCCGGCGATGGGCAGCCCACGCCCAGGACTCTGACGAGGTGAGCATTTTTGGGTACAGCACCTTGGCCACGATGCCCGGAAGACGGGAGCTGATCACTTCCTGTGGGACGGGAAATGCACGGCGCGGCCATTCTCCAGAGCAGGGGCGGCTGATGGATTCGTAGAGGTGCTTACGGTCTGTTGTCCTGAGATGCTCTTAGCGCTGGTAGCTCTCAGTTAAAACACCTTCTCAACTCCCAGCGTTGGGAGAACCTTCAGGGCAAAGGAAGAAAAGAAGACAGACTGGCGGGAAAACAAAATCAGAGAGCCCGAGGGACTTCTAGATCTTTCTGAGATGGGCGTTTCATAGTAATCCTCCCGCACTTCCTAGTAAAGCTCCCTTCCTGCCACTGTCTGAGTCAGCTGACATGTTTACCTCGCTTTAAGCAAATTCAACATATGGACGCCCAAGTTACTCCTTTTATAAAGTGGATCCCCTACAGTGCTCATGGAATGAGGAGGGTCCACGGTACGTGTGCAAAGCCATCCGGTTTTAAAATGGATTTTATTTTTGAGCAACTTTTTCAAAAGTAATGTTTGCGATTCGTACAGCTGACAGTACTTAACATGGCAGGCCCTGTTCTAAGTGCTTTGCCAATTCTCATTGCATTTTTGTAACAACCCAATGATGCAGGTACTGTTTTTATCCCCATTTTATAGATCAAGAAACTGAGGCACAAAGAAATAAGGTAACTTGCTCAAGGCCATCCATCTAGCAGGGCTCAGAGCCAGATATAAACCCAGGCTCTTGGGGCACATGGTCTATTGTCTTGATTGCTACATTTTTCTTCCTCTATGCATGGGAAGGAAACTGGCTGGTACCCAGGTCTGGTCCAGCTGGGAAGACCCTGACTGCCATTTGTCATGGGATGAGCATCCAACAATAACAGTCTTGTCTGGACCTTCTTCCCGTCTCCCTTGTCCTGCCCACCTCTGGAGTTTGTAATTCGAAAGACTCGGGCCTTTCTGAACCTCCAGCTCCTAGCACAGAGCCTGGTGCCCTGCAGATGCCTAATAAAGTGTTTGCTGAGTGACTATTGGGTGATTGAGACCATGCACACACATGGATTCCTTGGCTGTGACGCTGGCTGCTCAAACTGGATGCCCAAAGAGAGAAACTGAGGCTGTGATTGGAAAGCTCAGGTCAAATTTTCCTGACTTTGATGACTTTCGCTTTTGGTTCTATCATCTCAAAAATTCCACATGGAGACTGCAAACTCCTTGAATGCAAAATTCACCTCTGTCCTGTCATTGGATGCCCAACACCCAGCACGGTGCTTGGCTCGTAGTAGGGGCATGGATCCGTGAGCAGTTGGTGGAGCGAGTGAATGACTGAGAGAATGAATATATATACCCTGGTGAGGTCTAGCTCAGTGGCTCCCAAACCTGCACGAGCATCAGAAATCTCTTGGAGAGCTTGTTACCACGCAGATTGCTGGGACTGCCCAGGAATGTTTAATCCAGCAGATATGGGGTGGGGTCTAGGAACTCACATCTCTGACAAGGTCCTGGAGGATGCTGACGCTGCTGGTCTGGAGGCTCCACCTTGAGAACCATTGGTCGTAGCAGACAGGCTCCTTGGTCCTCAATCTTGGCTGTACCTTGGAATCACCTGCAGGAATTTAAGAAAGCTCTGACTCCCGGGTTCCTTCCCTGGAGACTCTGCTGTCATTGATCTGGGATGTGGGTGTCCAGCATCAGAGATTTTAAAAGCTCCCAGGGTGCTTTGAATGTGCAACACAGCAAGAAAAATTGTGGCCCAACGTTTATCTTCCGCTCCTTACCTTGACTTTCTTTGTGGCTTAATGGGCTGGAGGGCTCATGGGTGGCTTAGCTCCCCCGGGGACGTCTCCCCACTTTTGTGCCTCTTTGGGCCCCTAAAGCCAACTCCTCTGCTATGTTCTGTGGTCGTTCCAGGCAACGGCTTCTCAAAGTGCTGCTTTCCTGAGATTCCGTGTCTGTTCCTTGATGCCTCGAGTCCTCATCCCAGCCCCCGCCCGCCCCGCACGCCGCGGTGTCTATTAAGAGCAGATGCTAAACCATTTCCAACAGGCCTTGAAGCTAATGCGCCGCAGAATGGATTCAGAAGGGCCTATTTCTTTGTGCGCTGAGAAAAAGAGTGAATTAATGCTCGACGAAAACCTCCAGAGGAACCAGAGTCAGGGCTGGGGGGAAGCTGGTGGCTAAATCAACAGTTATAAACTCGCCCAGTCATTTTTCATTATTTGGTACATTGGAAAGATATTTTCCTTTTCAAATGCAGTTGGAAATCCGTTTGGTCAAAAGTCGGTCGGAAACCTCATCACCGTTGCCCCTGAAAACTCACAGCCTCTGTCAGGGGAGGAAGAAAAATGGCCCCGGTCCCCAGCAGAAGTCGAGGCGACGAGGCCATGGAGGGGCGTCCTGGGGGCCGTGTTGGGCAGAGGCTGTGTGATTTTTCAAAAATGGCACCTGTGGGTCTAAACTTTTATAAGGACCCGAATAAATGGTGGTGTAAACTGTGGATCTGGGAGGAGAAGCCATGGGGTTCCCCTGGTTTCAAGGAGAGAACTAATCCGGGTTCCAACTGTTTCTGGCTCCAGCCTCATGCAGCCCTGCCCTTTGTCAGGGTGTGAGCTAGAGAGCGCACCCCAAGGAGCAGGTAGAAACCAGAGGTGGGGTCCTACTAGCCTTTCACAGCCTACGACAGGCTGCAGAGGGGAGCAGGTTGCCCAAGGACGCGCCACCAGTGGTGGCATTTGAATTGGTGGTTCTTGTCCCGATAGCCACAGTGAGAGGGAGAATTCTGGACAGAGCAGCAGACTCCGGTCTGAGCTGTGGTTCTGCCTGCTCTGGGCTGTGTGACCTTAGAAAAGTCGCTTGGCCTCTCTGAGCCTCATTTCAGTTTTTTTCATGAAAATGGGAGGAGTGCTTGAGAAGATGTAGGCACCTGGCATCTGGCACCTGTTGAGAGTCTGGCTGATTGATGCATGAGAACTTACGTCTGAGTCAGGAGAATTTATAGTGTGTGGGGGGTGGGGGGTGAGGGGAGAGAGACAGAGAGAGGGAGAAAGCGATGTCTCTTAACCAGCATACAAAGGTTGGGCTCAAAGGAGGTTCCAAAAGGAGGCCACCAGCCCTCCGAGCTGGGCCAGGGTCAGCGTCCCCACTCAGCAATGGAACCAGGTGCCAGGAGTCCTCCAGGTGGGCAGGGGGAAGACGGTCTCCGACTCTGGCCCTGATGGGCATAGTTGATCTGCAATAATCAATTACTGCATTGGGTTCAGGACTGAAGGATGAAGAGTGTAGGTTGCTGCCATCACGGCAGACACAGCCCACACAGCTACCCTGCTTGAATGGGAATAATAGACCATTTCTTCAGGTGGACCCAGCCCTACAAGGCCCTGATGCAGTCAACAACCTGAATACCTGTACTTGGCATCCCTTACTCCACGCCTTTATTTATTCCTTCCAGGCCGTGCGTGAAAGAACGTTCTAACTTATCTCTTTGCTTCCACGTATGTTCCCCTTTCACCCTTTTCCATTCACTAACTTACTCAGTCCCCCCCACCCCCGGCAAATTAAACCCCCATCAGTGTTGAGGGGATCACTAACTACTCTCCAAGGCCTATAGGCCCCTATATGGCCTGCTCCCACCTTGTCCCACATCGCTCCCCCACCAAATCTTGGTTCCAGCCACACTGACATTTTATTGGGCTCCCCTGCCCCAGGGCCTTTGCACATGTCATTCCTGCTGCCAGAAGCACCCTTTCTGCCTCCTGTCCATAAGTTTATTTGTCCTCTGTTAGGTCTCTGTTCACCATCTTGGGGAGGCATTTCTGCCCCCCAGCTATGTCAAATCTCCCCTCATGACACCATGTTCCACTTTCCCATCACCTGACCTCTTGTTACAGGTGCAATTTAATACCTACCCAGTGATTATCAGAGTAGCTCCATCTCCCCACCAGACTAGGAGACCCAAGGCAAAGACCATGTCTAATTGGCGCACAGTGCCTAGCGCATAGAAAATGCTCCATGAATATTTGTTTATTTACTTAATTAGGGACCTGTTGCCAGCTGCCAGCCATCCTTAACGTGCCAGGCAAGGCCCTGGAGGGTGGTTGATAAACCCTCTTGGGCACAAGCCCTCTTCACTTCATCCTTGTAACAATTCTACTGTTCGCAATTTATGTTCGTCACATACGTGGATGGAAACAGAGGACCAGAGAAGGTAAGGGGCTTGCCTGAAGTCACACAGCAGTGGTCACAGGCTGAGCCAGGACTAGAATCCAGCATTTGCAGCCTGGGGAAAGAGCTTGGAGTTTAGCCGCAGGAGCCTTGGGGCTGGGCTGGGTTGGGGCTGGGTTTGGATGTCACTGTGTCAGGTGCTAGGAAGGCCTGGGACCTTCCAGGCCTGGGCCAGCACTGGGACCAGACTGAAGGGGGCAAGGGAGCACCGGGCTGGCTGAGGCAAGTTTGAGCAACCTTGGCCAAGTCCCTTCCCCTCTCTGAGCCTCAGTTTCCTCATCTGGTGCATGGGAACATCACAGTTCTCCTTGATGGGTTGGGTCTTGAGGTCTGTCTCAAGCCGGGTTCCAGGGGGCAAAGGGATCTGGGGCAAGACGAGGGTGGAGGGAGAGCGGGCAACAAAGTAGGGGAGTCGAGATGCCCGGCCAAGCTGCCAGGCTTTGCAGACCCAGCACAGGAGCTGGATCCCCAAGAACGGTGATAATTATAATGGACTCGGCAATGCAGCTTCTGTCTGCTGCACACCCAACACGCCATATCTCATTTACTCTCCACCAAGCCATAGGAAGTGCAGATCATTGTACCCATTTTACAGATAAGGAAACTGAGGCTCAGACACTTTCACCTACGTGGTGGCCTTTGTGTGCAACATGTTCTCTTATTACCTTGGGGACTTCCTGGTTCCTTTCTACCAAGCAATCAACGCATAACGGAAGCTCATGAGGTCAGCAAGCCGTCCCTGAGACCCCAGCCCCAATTTTGGCCTCCTGTGGGCTCCATAGCCACAGACTCAGGGTATGGAGGGCGATAAGGCTTCCCACTGAGATTCGTTCAATGCCTGGAGCCCTGGAGGGCAGACTGGGTCTTAGCCAGGCCAGCCCAGGGCCAGCGGGGGGCCAGCTACGTGGTGCAGGGGCTCCGTAAACATCCCGCACAGGCTGGGCTTGCCCGTGGAATATTCATTGCACATGATGTGCTATGCCAAGCTGATGGATGGAGTCCCTGCCCTCAGGGAGCTAGACTGACAGTTAGAGGCCTGGCCGAGGCCAACTCAGACCCCAGACTCTTCCCTCAGCCCAAATTTTAGCCAAAGCCAAACCTCAGAACATGGCACCTCTACCCTCCAAGGCATTCGGGCCAAACCCCTGGTGTCATCCTTCCTCACCTCTTCCCGTTTCTGGTGTCCCCTGAGTTCCCTGGCTTGGGGCTGCATCACTCGAACACCTGTTCCATCTCTGTGTGGCCTTCTTACCTTTGTACCGTGTCCTTTTTTTCTTATGATGGCACCGGTCATTGGAGTCAGGGCTTATGCTAATTCAGTGTGACCTCAGCTTGCTTTAATTACATCTGCAAACACCCTATTTTCCAATAATGTCACATTCTGGGGTTCCAGGGGGGATGTGACTTTTTTTCCTAGGGTGGGTGGCAGGATGCTATTCAACCCACTACAGAAGGGCTATGTTCTAAAGGCAGGTCAGGATTTTATCTGCTGGGGCTCCTGTCCTAATAATAATAATAATAATAGTGGCTATAATAATATGAATAAAGCACCTACTGTGTGCCAGGCACTTTCTAAGCATATTACCTCACTTCATCTTCAAAGTAACCCCGTTAATTGGCGCATTAATCCCATTTTACAGATGAAAAAAAGGAGGGTTCACGGTGACACTCCCAAGGTCACCCAGCTTGTAAAGCTTTCCCGCTGTCGGTCAGAGCTGGCCACAGACCCCAGCACCCATGTCTCACTGTCCAGAGCCCAGCTGGGCCAGGCAGGGCTGTCACCTGCCCCACAGCCCAGGAGAGACGACACTGTCTTGATGAGGGGACAGGAATGAATGCCGTGGGTGCAGAGCCAGGGGGAGGGGGCGTCGCCACCCGGCGGGCGGGCAGGTGGCCCCCGCCAGGCCGCCCTCCCAGGCATGGCTCCTGTCGCCGCCGCCTTGGCCGGGCGTAGGCAGCCCACAAGTAAACAGTGTCTGAAACCTATTCTCATTAGGCTAATTTACGAATAAATTACCATATTCAATGGCCTTATTTTTACTGCTCGTTAACAGGCCCATGATAGGATGATAATTACGGGATTTTAAGTGGCTAATGGCAGCTGGGGCGTCAAAAGCAGTTTTTACGAATCTGTTTATGGCAGCGAAGGTGACAGGAGGGGAGGGACATTGAAATGTTGAAATCACACTTTGGGAAAAAAAGCTTTAATTGTTGAGTATTTATTAGAGAGGAGGGAAGGCTGTAATTTAAAAAATGAAACCCTGAGAAACAAAGGAAATTAATTAGTCTTGCCCCCTGGCGCTGTGACCTTCAGGGAGTGGGAGTGGGAGTGGGAGTGGGAGTGGGAGTGGGCAAGGGGCGGGCAGGATCCCAGGAGAAGGGCGCCAAGTTCGGGGCCGGAGCGGGGTCTCTGGCTTCTGCTCCCCTGCAGGGACGAGGACAGACAGAACGGGGCCCTGAACTTCCCGGGAAGTCCGCCCCTCCCTGCAGGGACGCATCCTTGAGAGAGGTAGGAGCCCCGCGACCTAACACAATGACAGTGTAGGCACTTGGTTCATCCTTTCCTCCTCCTCCCGGGATCTCATCTATTGCAGTTCCCCTGCTAAATTTTACCTGCGTTGTTTCATCCCTTGCAATCGTGTTAAGAGCTAATAATTATTCCTAACATATATGGAGTGCTATGTGCCTTCTGCATATTATTTCACTTAAACCATGAAGCAGATGACCCCACAGCAATGGCTGCTAGTACTCTCCTCATTTATAGAGGTGGAAATCAAGGCGCAGAGAGGTTAAGTAACTTGTGCAAAGTCACACAGCCAGGGCGCAGACCTGCATCCATCTGGGCGGTATGCCCAGGCACTGTTTCTTTTATCACCTTCCTCTCATTGAATGCGCGGCAAGCTGGTGGGGCGGGCTTTAGGGCCCCACGTTACAGAGGAGGGGAAGA
>RJWJ010042058.1:0-13232 GCA_004363605.1 Indri indri | reverse complement strand
GGAAATCTCCAAAGTAAGTGAGTTCATGTGTATGAACTATAACTCTCAGTGATTATAAAATGACTAAATCATATCTATTTTGACACTTCAATTTTTAACTAAATAATTTATGCCTTAATAGTTTCCATGAAAGATTTTAACTTATTTCCTAAAGATTGCTTTTTTTTTGTTTTCCAGTTTCAGCTCTTTGGATAAAGATGCTTTGACTGTGATCTATGGGTGTAAGTGAAAAGAGCCGCACAGCACGGGCCTATCCTCCCCTGGATAAGGACCCATGATCTTCTGCTGGGCATCAGTAATATTGCCCAACAAGCAGCTCCACCTGTCAGGCTCACAGTCCTAGCAAAACTCACAGATCAAAGGGGATCGTTCCATGTTTCCCGGCTCCACGCCAGGTTCTGCTGAATGATTCCCTTGCTACCTATGGATGGGCCAGATTTCTGGTGTATCAAGTAAAATTTGAAAGCATTTCTTTTAGCCTTGCTGCTTGAGGTTAGTTCCATTTCATGTTTACTAAGCAGCAGATGTTGAGGGCTGTCCAAATGTGATTCACATGCAAGAGAACTGCACTGTGGTAAATATCTCTCCAATGTTGGAAGTCTAACTGTTATTTCAAGTCTGGTTTCTTATTCCCCAGAGAAACAGTATATGAAGTAAATATAATATCGTGAATGGGTACAGACCTGGGAGTTACCTGGAGTGGTCAGGTCCTCTAAATAGTAGAGTCCTGTGGTGGAAAGCTATAGTTTAATCTGGAGTTAGTTAGGAATTCTATAAATATTAAAACAGTGCTTTAAACAAATTTTCTCTTTCACCGTCAATTGCTCACAGTCATATTCCAAAAAGGTGAAAGACATAGGATTTCAACCAAGTTGTCTGATTTGTAAGATTAATATCATTTTCTGTGTATCAGGTTGTCCTTTTAATTGGGTTGTAAAGCAAATTTATCCTATGAAATAATAAAATTCCAAATGGGTTCTTAAAAAAACAAAAGAGCTAATACAAAGAGGTGAAAGTCACCATGCAGATGTTACCATAGCATAAAAAGTAGGTAAAAATTCAATAACTTCTGAACATCTAGGAAGAACTGAGGATCAGGATTAGGCTTAAAATGAACAAGACCCATGCGAAAGTCAATGAAAAATCAGGGTCTATTAAATTTTGAGTGTAGTTCTTGGAAAATGATCTTAGGGCCAAGACAATGTTGTGTTTCTTAAACCTGGGGGCCTGTGAATCACAGAGGATAAAATAGAGGCCTGAATCCATGGAAACATTTAGGAAAGCCATTCTGGACTCAGGTGCCACAAGAAATGCTCTTAATTAAGCTAGAGACATAATGAATACAGATATTTGATTCCTGTGATGAAAAATAAGGGCTTGAATCAAGCATCTTCTGAAAGCCAGGGAGTATCACTGTAACTGTTCTGAAAGAGCGAAACTCAAAACATAGTGAACATTGTCTTTATTTGGAGATTTTGGCCAGACCTAAACAATAAATGCCCACCAATCGTCTGGAAAACAATTATTTGCTAAGTCTTGTGTTGTAATTACTGCTTAAATTAGTGAGTTGAAAATGGGATTCCATTGGGGTCTCTGTAAACTGTAATTGATATTCAAAATATACGGTCACTTCTTTCAGTTTAAAAAAATAATTTGCTATTTTTAACTGCTTTGAGGTGACATCAGTTTGGAATAATCTGGCTTCCTCTGTTATATTTTGCTTTTATGTCATGAAAGTTATAAAGAGAATTTACTGTCTTTTATTATTAAAACTCCAGCTCTGGTTCTGGCCATTGTATTTCCTAATTACGCTGGGAGGATAGCTTCTTATCAAGGGAGTTTACTTATGAATAATGTTCTTTGTGTGCCTTCTGTGGTGGACAAGTTAGATTGCTTCTGACATCAGCTAGCAGTAAATTAGCTTCCAATTTGGCTGTGTTCTAAAAGACTGAAAGATTTACTTTGTCAACATCCTTGCATTCAGATGAAAATAACTTTCTTTACATTTGAATTTGCTTTTTACCTGAGGCACAGGCCATTTCTAGAGTTTCTAATCCCCTTATGCTTCCCGTTTAAGGAGACAAACTATACTTTTCTACACCCCAGTTTATGAAATTTTTATTTTGTTTGGTGTTTTTACTTATTTAAACCGATACTGACTGATCTTGTTCTTTTAATGATAAGTTACAATTGGCAAGGAAGTCTGAAGATGGCCAGGTGCTCAAGAATTCCACAACAGTAAATTCTAGAACATCACATGAAATGATCTAAGTGAGAAACACTGAATTCCAAGTAGATAATAAAAGACAAGAGTCAGACAATATAGAAGTAGTAAGAAAAATAGCCATTTCCTTATGGATACTATTACCTAGGGGAAATAATTTTGATGAAATGTAATTCATGCCAGCATGCAACTTACTAGGTTTCAATGGCATGATTGGTACTATTTTATTTTGTTATATTTATTTATTTTAGAGATGAGGAGATCTCGCTCTCTTTCCCAGACTGGAGTGCAGTGGCAACCAATAATTTGTAAAAGCATATGTGTTAGGCAAAAAGTTCCCTGCTATGTAGTATGGAAATTTTAGGTCTTATTTTAAATTGAGCTTCTTAACTTCCTAAAGATTAACTAAAAAAAAAAAAAAAAAAAAACATAATATTTTTCTTTGAAAGTAAATTAACTATGGAAGATGGGTCTATTGAGGTGAGACAATCATTTAGAAGGATAATTGCTATCAGTAACACTTTCCAATTTTTAGTGAATTAGTTTTTTGTAATCGGTTTTTTGTAATCAGTTACTAGTAATAAGTTGTGATGTTAGCTTTGTTTCTAAGTACATCCCTTCCATTTCATGCATTGGTGTTTCTCAACACTGAGCTTGTACTTGAATTTCTCAGAACCTCTCTTTAGCTGCAGATCCCACACAGGGTTACTTAGTAGAACGTAACTACTTTGAGGTAAAACAAAGTTATCTATGTGTTTACCAAAGAATGTCTTAAAAGCCATAATATCACCATAAAAACATGCTAAATTCAACTACTTTATAGTAGAAGACATGTTCCCTCAGTTTAAAAGATGGCATTCTGCCAAATTGGGTGGTTTGTTTTCATTAAGGCAATAGCTAAACAATCTGTCTCTGTGGATGCCCACCCCTGTTTTTGTGTGTGTTCTGTCACTATGAGCATCAGCTCCCTGCACAGAGATGGGAATTCATCACAGGGCAGTGCAAGCCAAGCAGCACGTGGGAAGGAGGAGGAGACCCCCCCTGAAAAAGAAAGAATAGCTTAGAATGTGGCTTAGACCAGGAATGCTGGACCAAGTAGAGGTGGAAGCAAAGGAAGGCCTGTAGTTACAAAGTCAAAATAATAGTGGGCGAATGCAGTCCAGGGAAGTCGCAACCCAGAAGAGCATGCTGGCATACAGCTTCCACACTGTGGGAGAGATTTAAAGGGAGTATGGAACGTGCAGCAGATTGTCCTAGGAATCCATCTGATAGATGGGAAACTAGGGAGAATGGGAACAGAGCCAAGCAACTAAGAAATGGGTGTCAAATAAAAATAAATGACAAGTCACAGATAATGAGCTGGAAACCTCTGGCAGGTTTCCTCCTAAGACTCCAGTGCTCTTGAGCAAATGACGAGTAAAAGCCAGTGGATCAAGGAGGTCTGGGCACTCAGCTGATTGGAATAAAGGACCCAAGAGGACATACAGGGGCAATGAAGGGAAGTCTGCTCGATGATGTGCTCTGATAAGAACAAATACTCTTTACTGATCACCTATTGTGTGTCAGGCACTGAGCTAAGCTATCTACACATATTCCCCTTGAATCTTCAGGATCAGTTCAGAAAGTAAATAGCACTATCCCCAAGTTAGGGATAAACAAACCAAGCCTCAAGGAAGTTCAGGAATTTACTCTTGATTACAGCGAATAGTTATCAGGGTCAAAGATTGAACCCAGACTTTGTGACTGCTAGCTTTTGCCTAGCAACTGTGCAACTGGGCAGAGGCCGTCAAGGTATTTCCGAACATCATATATCAGAAATCTGAAAACATTTTTTTGATGCGTGGCCCTCAACCTCTTGCTGTTCTTAGGAGGAAAGGAGGAAAAGAGGGCATTGAAGAGGACCCACGACAGGGGCAACAGGAGCCTGACCGTCATAAATAGAACCTGAGAGGAAGCAGCAGGGCAAGCCTTGGAACCCAGCCAGCCTCCCAGGGCTGGGGAACAAGTTGTTTCCTGTACTGTTTTATCTCTTCAGGAAGATTTTAATTTTTTCAATTCAAATTCCATATTATTTACTTCTTTAAGCCACCATTTATATTTTTAGCTGTAACTCAGCTTCCCAATAAAGTTTTTGTTTTGTCTTTAAGGAATTGTTGAAGAAAGGTTGAGATTGATTATGGCTGTTGTTTTGGGGGGTTTTGCACAAAGGGTCTGTCCCACTTCCTTTCAGTGTGGCTGTGACAGCTTGCCGTAGGTCAGGACATCATCTTGGGTATTTTCTTCTACCATTACTGTTTAAATTTTAAAGGCGGGATGCATTATTTTCCAGATTTCACAAAAAAATTTAAACGATGCATTAGCAAAATGAGAGATTTTCAATAAATTTTTAGTTAAAATTTTTGTTGGTTATTAAACATATCAGCTTTCCTTCACTATTTAACCTAACATGAGAATTATTTCATTGTAACTTTAATAATTACCATAGTTCATAAAGCACTAGAGGGAAAAAGATATCAGGTAACTCACCAAGCATGGAGCACAGAGTTTGATATAAATATGAAAGGTGAATTTATCATAAATCACTAGATTTAGAACATAAAATATCCTTGTACATGAAATATACATAAGCTACTGTATTATTATTTTACACACATATTATAGCAGAATAGTAGAAAACTAAGTTTAGAAAACCTTGCCAGCTTTTCATTCCAGTTACCAAAAACCAAATGTCAGCCTTTAACTACTGCTTAAAACACCACCGAGAAAGAATAACATCCTAAGTACAGATTTAGTTTTATGATTTCATAAAGGAATATATTCTTTACATATATCTCTCATATAATATATGTGTGTATATATATGTGTATATATCCATTATAGAGTGTCTTCTGGGACTGTGGTCTCCAGTCCTCTGACTGTGGACCAGTACTGGTCTGTGGCCTATTAGGAACCAGGCCACACAGCAGGAGGTGAGCACCCGGTAAGCCAGGGAAGCTTCATTTATATTTATAGCTGCTCCCCCATTGCTCACATCCCTGCATAATCTCTGCCTCCTGCCAGATCAGTGTCAGCATTAGATATTTGTAGGAGCGGAAACCCTATTGTAAATTGCACATGTGAGGGATCTAGGTTGTGCGCTTCTTATGAGAATCTAATGCCTGATGATCTGAGGTGGAGCTGAGGTGGTGATGCTAGCACTAGGGAGTGGCTGCAAATACACATTATCATTAGCAGAGAGATTTTATTGCACAATAAATGTGATGCACTTGAATCATCCTAAAACCATCTCCCCACCTCCCGGTCCATGGAAAAATTGTCTTCCATGAAACCAGTCCCTGGCACCAATAAGGTTGGGGACTGCTATTCTGGGAGATGATGAATATAGAAGTCTGAATTTATTCTCTGCACTGATTATGATGTCATCTTTACCCAATAACCCAAGAAATCAACATTGCAATTTTTAAACAAAATGTAGAAACAACTTGAAATTGCTTTTGTTGCAATCATGAGTTTTATTTTTATTAGCGTTTTGCATTAGCTCCAGTAAGAAATTTGTGAATTTACAGACCATAATTTTGTTATCTGTGGATAAACTCTAGTTAAAAAATTAGAAACCATTTATAAAACCATGATTATTAAACAAAAAGCAAGCCATGATTTACTGTCAAGAGGGAAATAAAGCTCTATACCAAAAAAGAATGTGAGTTTTTAACTGTCTATGAATATACTAGTTACCAAATACCAAACAGAACAGATGACTTGTTTAAAATAGCTTAACTGCAAGGAATATTTATAAAATTTGCACCAAAAATATCTAGCATAATTATTATATTTATTAGAACTCTAAAGATGAAAAATCTAATGATCAACATTCTCTCAAAACTAGTACAAATCAAACACTTGTTGTTTTTCAACCAAGTAAATGAATTGAGTACTAAATTTGTGTCAAAAGAGAATCTGAAAACTTAAAAGCATCAAAATCCATGCAGTTTTTTTTTCCTAATGAGGAAAAGAGCAGTTTTAAGAGTTGAGGGTGGAGAAAATGTAAGGCTTAGAATTCACATTCTAGACACTGATATTCTACACTTTGTATGAAACCAGAAAAGACCCACAATAGCCAAAGCAACCTTAAGCAAAAAGAACAAATCAGGAGGCATCACTTTACCACACTTCAAGCTATACTACAAGGCTATAGTGACCAAAACAGCACAGTATTGGCATAAGAACAGAGACAGACCAATGGAATAGGACTGAGAACCCAGGTATAAAACCATCATCATATTGCCATCTGATCTTTGACAAAGCAGACAAATAAACGTACAACAATGGAAAGAATCCCTATTCAAGAAATGGTGATAAGAAAATTGGATAGCCACATGTAGAAGACTGAAACAGGATCCGTACCTCTCACCATTCACAAAAATTAATTCATGATGCATAACAGACTTAAACCGAAGGCATGAAACTATAGGAATTCTAGAAGAAGAGGTCAGAAAAACTCTTATAGATATTGGTCTAGACAAAGAATTTATGAAGAAGACTCCAA
Source organism: Indri indri (assembly GCA_004363605.1). Taxonomy (NCBI): domain Eukaryota; kingdom Metazoa; phylum Chordata; class Mammalia; order Primates; family Indriidae; genus Indri; species Indri indri. The sequence continues at coordinate 6,462 of RJWJ010042058.1, read as the reverse complement.
AGGCAATCACAGCAACAATAAAAATAAATATATGGGACCTGATCAAATTAAAAAGCTTCTGCACAGCCAAGGAAACAATCAATAGAGTGAATAGACAACCTACAGAATGGGAGAAAATGTTTGCATGCTACCCATCCAATTCATCCAGTAGAAGGCTAATAACCAGAGTCTACAAAGAACTTAAGCAAATCAGCAAGAAAACATCAAAGAACTCTATTAAAAAGTGGGGAAAGACATGAACAGAAACTTTTCAAAAGAAGACAAACTAATGGCAAATAAGCATATGGAAAAATGCTCAACATCTCTAATCATCAGGGAAATGCAAATCAAAACCACAATGAGGTAACACCTAACTCCACTGAGAATGGTTTTTATCAAAAAGTCCCAAAACAACAGATGCTGGCAAAGACGCAGAGAGAAAGGGACACTGATACACTTCTGGTGGGACTGCAAACTAATACAACCTCTATGGAAAGTAGTATGGAGATGCCTCAAAGAACTAAAAGTAGAACTACCATTTGATACAGCAATCCCACTACTAGTATTTACCCAAAGGAAAAAAAGACATTTTATGAAAAAAGACACTTGCACATGAATATTTATAGCAGCACAATTCCCAATTGCAAAGATGTGGAAATAACCCATGTGTCCATGGATACATGAGTGGATTAATAAAATGTGTTATATGTATAACATGGAGCACTACTCAGCCATAAAAAATGGTGAGCTAATACCTTTTGTAACAACCTGAATGAAACTGGAGACCATCCTTTTAAGTGAAGTATCACAAGAATGGAAGAACAAAAACCATATGTACTCACCACTAAATTGAAACTTATAGATCAACATTCATATGCACATACGGTAGTAAAATTCAATGGAAATCAAGCAGGAGGGAGGAGGGAGGAGGGAGAAGGAGATGGGCAAATTCACACCTAATGAGTACAATGCACACTATCTGGGTGATGTACACACTTATGACTTTGACTCAAACTGTACAAAACAACTCAGGTAACCAAAACGTTTGTACCCTTGTAATATTCTGAAATAAAAAAAATAAGCTATAAAAAAAAGAATTTACATTCCTGTTACTTTTGGTTTAGTCCAACAGAAGATATACTTTGAGTATATTCTGATGGAAAGAAAGAGGGGAAGAATAAGCAGGTACCGCTACATGCAGCCTCAGAAATAAACATATATTCTGTATCATGTACTCTCAAATCTATTACCATCTAAAATGACTGAATTGAAAGGAAAATACATGTACTTATTATCCTTTTCTTCCCCCATAAACTCAGCTTGTAATTTGTAATTAAATAAAATACTGATAGGTTTTATAATACAGTCTTTAAAAAAAATAAGGAGGACATAATTCACCATGGTGCTATCATGTTTGATCTTTAATATGGCTTCATGGTTGACCAAGAAAGTTATTATTTTGCTTATAAAATTAGAATTTTCTTAGGTAGATCATTTATGCCTTGGGATCTGGTGCTTAGGATAACCACTCCTTAGGGAGAAGATTCTAGAATCAACTTGACTTTCTACCTCATTAACTGTCATTACTAACACAAAGTTGGAAATACAAGCAGCTATATTTTCTGGATGAAAGATAATCAAGTTTATATAAAACTTCATTACAGTTGTTCTTTAGTGTCATACAATGGCCTTTAGATATGAATCTACATTGCCACCGAGAAAAGATAGAAAATAATTGTTTGCCTTCTAGCATTAAAGTAGCCTGGTGATAAAATAAATAGGAAAAGAATTTTCACATTATTTCAATCTATTTTATTTAAATGTCAAAATATTCTCACTAAATTTTCCTTAGCTTGAAGAGCTGAACATTTACTCTGTTCATAGGTTTAACACAATCTTTAAAAATCCCAGGGAAAGCAGACATTTTATTTCTCTTTTGCCACTATTATTTGTCACAATATCTCATTCTTTTTAATCTAATATCAATATTTCACTCCAGATAATCAAAATGATGAGTAAAACATTGACATAAGGATTCATGCTACAGATTCACATGGCTGCATTTAGCTCAGGTTATTTCATTTGCCATTTTCAATGTAAGGTATTTTGCTCAGAAATCTGAAAATGTTCATTCAAAGTAAAAGAATAGACTTTTCATACGTGCTAGCTGTCTCCCCTTTAAAGCAACCATTCCCATATATTATGCATAGACCAGTAAATAAAACCAATCTTATCTTACCTGTATTATACCTTAATCTTTCTTTTTGAAGTTAAAAGAAGAACAAATGTGAGCATGGATTTTACTTATTCACCACTGAACAGTTAAGATGTATTCCTATCTCTGTCCACGAATTTTCCATATTTTTCATGTGAGAGGTTTCCTGTATTGGAAATGTATTTGGTTTCCTATATTTCCAACATAGAAAACCAAGTAATTGTAAAGAAAAAAATTCTAAAAGTTAAAAAACAATAATTTTAACAATTTCCTAAAGGAAAATATTATTTGAAACTACTTACTGAAAGAGCCTTCTACATTTCCTAGAAAAATCAATGCAATGGCTATGGTAGACAGTCTCTAAAATGAATACCAATGATCCCCACCTCCTGCTGTTCATGTCCTTGTGTGTTCTTTTCCTGTGCTTGGGCTAAATCTAGTGAGTCACTTCCCATGGGTAGACTAGAGCTTACAAGATTAAGTTACAAACAGAATGTGATTTCCGTCTTGTCTTTCTCTCTCTCTCTTCTTTCCCCACTGTGGGGGACATGAGCTGCCATGTTATGCACAGTCCTACTCATAGGCTGTTTCAGCAAGAAACTGATGTGTTCACCCTACAGCCAGTGAAGAGCTGAGAGCCGCCAATAGTCACGTGAATGAGCTAGAAGCTGGGTCTTCTGAGGCCAACAGCCATGGGAGTGGCTGGGAAGTGGTTGCTCTATAGTCAAGCAGTGAGGAGACCACAGCCCCAGCAACACCTTAATTGCAACCTTGCGAGAGATTCCAAGTCAGAGGCACCCACTAAGCTGAGTTTGGATTCCTGAACCATAGAAACTGGGAGATAATAAATGTTTGTTGTTTTAAGCTGCCAAAGAATAAGTTAACTAATGCAATAAATAACACCAAAACATACACTAATGAAATTATTGGGCATCCAAGAAAATCATACTAAGTGATTTAAAAAATCAGATTGTCATCAAATTTTTAAAGCAATACCATGTGATGAATAAGAAGAGAAATATGATCTATGATATCCAGGACATCAGGGAATATTTTTCTCATGAGCATTAACTAAGGAATCTACTGATGAATTAGTTCCAGGTAATCAAAATGATGAGTAAAATATTGACGTAAGATTCATGCTGAAGATTCACATCTTGCTGCATAACAGTGTTCTGCTCTGATCCAACTTTTCTAGAAGGGGTTCTGAGAGTCCATTCCCATACTGTAATCCAGAAACTCTGTCTAGCTGGTGATCTCCTGGAGACTTTTACTAATTGTCTTGATAATTTTTCTTACACAAATAGGTTTGGATTTGTTACTGGGTTTTCAAAACTAAGAGGTAAATTATATAGAAAGTCAAGTAAACAAGTAAAAAAAGGGAGACATGATTCTTCAGTTAAACTGGAAAAATCTGATTCATAAGACACTGAGTAGATTTCTCAGGAGGATCTTGCTTTATCAGTACAAAAAATTATACCGAGACTGAGATTGTTCTGGTCTCATCTAACAAATCTCAATATTAAGAACCAATAGGATCAAACAGTTACCAAGTAATTTAACAGTGTCTCAAAACAAAGCTCAAGAATACTTATAAAAATAAAAAAATATCCTGTATCCAACAAGATAAAATTCACAAGTTTTGTCATTCAATTAAGGATTATCAGGCATGCAGAGACACAGAAAAATATAACCCATAATGGAGAGAAAAGTCAATCAACTGAAACTGATTCAGAATGAACATTGGTGTTAGAAGTAGCAGATGAAGACATTAAAACAGTTATTACAACCATATCCCATATGTTTCAAAGTTAAGTAGAAACAGAAGATTTTTTTAAAAGCTACAAATTAAACTTCCAGGGATGAAATGTGAGATGTCTGATATAGAAATACTCCGGATAGGATTAAGGGACAATAAGAAATTGCATAGACAAATGGAACAGAACTGAGAACCCAGATATAAAACCATCCTCATGTAGCCATCTAATCTTTGACAAAGCAGATAAAAACACATACTGGGGAAAAGAATCATTATACAATAAATGGTGCTGGGAAAACTGGATAGCCACATGTAGAAGACTGAAACAGGATCTGCACCTTTCACCTTTCACAAAAATCAACTCACTGTGCATAACAGACTTAAACCTAAGGCATGAAACTGTAAGAATTCTAGAAGAAAATGTTGGAAAAACTCTTATAGACATTGGCCTAGGGAAAGAATTTATGAAGAAGACCCCAAAGGCAATCACAGCAACAATAAAAATAAATAAATGGGACCTAATCAAATTAAAAAGCTTCTGTATAGTTAAGGAAACTATCATAAGAGCAAACAGACAACCTACAGAATGGGAGAAAATACTTGCATGCTACACATCTGATAAAGGGCTGATAACTAGAATCTATATAGAACTCGGGAAAATCAGCAAGAAAAAATCAAACAACCCTATAAAAAAGTGGACAAAGGACATGAACAAAAACTTTTCAAAAGAAGATAGGCTAATGGCTAACAAACATATGAAAAAATGCTCAGCATCTCTAATCATCAGGGAAATGCAAATCAAAACCACGAGATATTCTTTATCTCCAGTGAGAATGGCTTTTATCAAAAAGTCCCAAAACAATAAATGTTGGTGTGGATGTGGAGAGATAGGAACGCTCACACACTGTTGGTGGGACTGCCAAGTAGTACAATGTCTGTGGAAAGTAATATTGAGATACCTCAAAGAGCTACAAGCAGAACACCATTTCATCCAGCAATCCTATTATTGGGCATCTACCCAAAGGAACAAAAGACATTCTATAAAAAGGATATCTGCACTAGAATGTTTATAGGAGCACAATTCACAATTGCAAAGATGTGGAAACAACCCAAGTGCCCATAAATACATGAGCGGATTAATAAAATGTGACATATATATACATATCCATATTATCCTGGATAGAACTGGAGCCCATTCTACTAAGTGAAGTATAAGAATGGAAAAACAAGTACCATATGTATTCACCATCACATTGGCATTAACTAACTTAACTGACCAACACTTAAGTGCACATATAGTAGTAACATTAATCTGGTGTTGGGCAGATGGGAGCGGGGAGGTGGGGATGGGTACATACACACCTAATGGGTGCAGTGCGCGACGTCCGGGGGATGGACATGCTTGAAGCTCTGACTTGGGTGGGGCAAAGGTAATATATGTAACCTAAACATTTGCACCCCTGTAATATGCTGAAATAAAAAAAGTGAAAAATTGAAACAACAACAAAAATTTATAAACTTGAAGACCTGGAGTAGGATATTTCAAAATGAGGCACAGAGAATTAAAAAAAAAAAATGAATAGCATCAGTGATCTGTGGGCCACCGTCAAGCATCATAATACATGTGTAATTGGCCCCCCCACATGAGGGGGGTAAAATTCTTTTAAAGAAATAATAGTCAAAACTTTCCAAATTTGATTAAAACTATAAACAAACTGATCAGAGAAGAATAATGAGCCCCCAAGCACAAGAAACACAAAGAAAATTAGATACACCATAAGAAAAAATGCTCCAAAGTAGTGATAAAGAGAAAATTTTACAAGCAGGCAGAAAAAAAGGGCAAATACCACAGGAGTAAGAAGTATAGGAATGACAGCAGAATTTGGAAATAATGCGAAAGAACAGATATTGGAGAAACTTTATGCTACTCAAAGAAAAACAAAATTGTCAACATAACATTCTGTAACCACCAAAAAATATATTTCAAAAATAAAGGTGAAGTAATAACTTTTCCAGACATACAAAAGCTGAAAGAATTCATCACCGAAAGATCTTCACTACAGAAAATGTTGCAGGGGGTCCTTCGACAAAAGGAAAATCATGGCAGATGGAAATGTACCTACACAAAGGGAGGCAGAATATTTAACCTGGTAACTGCATAAGATTATTTTTCTATTATTTAAAACTGTTTAAAAGATAATTAACTGAAGGGAAATAATGATGTGTGGTTGTTTTAACATATGTTAAAGTAAAATATATAATGGTTATCGCACTAAGGTCAGGCAGGGAGCAATGGAAGTAAGTACTGTAAAGGTCTAATAGTGTAGGTGAAATGATGTGATATCACTTGAATGTAGACTGTCAAAAAGTTAAAGATGCTAATTATGAATTCTAAATCAACCACTGAAATAACAAATAGTTGTTGCTAATAAGTCAACAAAGGAGTTAAAACCTGTAATGGTGAATCTTATGTGTCAGCTTGGCTAGGCCATGGTACTGAGATATTTGG
>RJWJ010042057.1:0-13226 GCA_004363605.1 Indri indri | reverse complement strand
ATTCCAAAAGTGTAGAACAGTTTTCTTTTGACAAGGTTAGGAATTCTGTATTTTGTCCTTATCTCACCAATGATCCTGTGTTATTATCTTTGACCTCTTGTCTTCTTTTAATAAACTGGCCATAATTTGTTCAAAACAGTAAGGTTGGATAAAGCAGAGAAATAGCCATTTTGTACAATGTGCAGAAAGAGGAGCTTTGCGTGCAATGTTAGGAGATTTGCATATGTTACAGGTTTTTTAATATCACTAAATCTCGACAAATAAGATATATTATTGTTCCTATTTAACAACTGAGGGAACTGAAACTCAGCTTGACCAAGTTTACAGAGGAATTAAGTTATAGAGCTGCATTTCTGATATAATTCATGCAAGTGAGAGAAAGCAGGACAGATAAGCATACAAATTTAAGCTTTGTTGAAAAATTCACTTTCTTTCTTGTTAGATTTCTTACAGAGTGCATCTCTAGACTGTGACTTCATGAGCAAATTAGAGTTTTGTGTAAGATGATTGTTGTTACTTTCTGTTTTGTTTTGTTTCATTAGCAATAACAATTAGAACACTCAATAGAATATAGAAGGCATTTGTTAATTTATTAATATTCTAAATTAGTGATATTTGAATTTGTTGGAATGTGTAGCATTACTTTGGAACTATAAGGAACTTTCCAAATATTATTTCCTAACTCAATTTTTCCAATGGGTAAATCAAGGTCTAAAAATGACTGTCTTTGACATCATTTAGCTAGAAGTAGTAGAATAAAGATTTGAACTTCTGTCTTTTAATACTGAGTCTACTTAAATTCCCACTATATGAAGTTTTCCTGTCAAAGGTTGCTAACGATAAAAACAGTACTGTTATTTTTGTTTTTTTTTTTAATTTGTATGAATTTAAGGGGTACTTTTAAACTGATGATTGTTTTATAGCTTCTGCCTTCACTGGCTTTAAGAGTGTCTCTTCAATTTGGTCCCTTAACTGTCTTTGGCCAGTGAGAAGCTCACCAACTCAAATTTCAGAGAGCTCTGAAAAGAATATTTTTTATGACAAGGTCTTGACCATTAAATTACCTTCACTTTTCTTCTGTCAAAATTCAAGTTTATTAAATTTCAGGATGTTGCCCAAGGACTATGGCTAAATTTAAAAGAAAGATTTATGCTTATAAACAGTTGTTTTTCTTTTGCTCTGTAAGAAACGTCATGAGAAACATCACATAAACCTAGAGAAAAAGAAAAGAAAATTTTCAAATAAAGTGTGCATTATCCCAACAATCCTTACTTCTATTTTTTATATATAGTGTATCTATACACACACATATGTATATGTAGTATACATAAAGTTTATATGTGTGTAGTATACATAATTTATATACAGTTGACCCTTGAACAACATGGGTTTGAACTGCATGGATCCGCTTGTATGCAGATTGTTAAAACAAAAGTTATTCCTGCTGTGCCTGCCTCCCTTGCCCTCCCTTGCAGCTCCTTGGCCTCTTCCACCTCTGCCACCCCTGAGACAACCAGACCAAGCCCTCGTCTCCTTCCTCCTCCTCAGCCTACTCGGGGTGAAGACTACGAGGATGAAGACCTTTATGATGATCCACTTCCACCTAATGAATAGTAAATATATTTTCTCTTCCTTACAAATTTCTTAATAACATTTTCTTTTCTCCAGCTTACTTTATTATAAGAATTCAACATATCACATGCAAAATAGGTATTAATTGTGCTATCAGTAAGGCTTTTGGTCACCGGTAGGCTATTAGTAGTTAAGGTTTGGGAGAGTCACAAGCAATACACATATTTTCAACATCATGAGTGTTCAATACCCCCAATCCCTCAGATTGTTCAAGGGTCAACTGTATATATATATTTATATAGTTTATATACATACAGTGTATGCATGCTAGACATATATTTATATATAACCTTTGTGTATGCTATATATACACATGTATGTTTATTACATATTCACTATATGTACAGATATAACCACCTTCCTGTATTTATGTCATTATATAGCATCATGGAAGAAACCTAATACCTTTACAATTGCATTTTCAGCTTTCGAGGGGAAAAAACTATGAAAATGAATGTGAGCTTAGTCTCTCTGGTCCTAATCACAATAACTTCAAGTCTGAAAAGGTTTTTCAATATTCGCCTTTTTTCTTCTATGTACTCATCAACTCAGAATGTTCTTCTAAATAATATAATATCTCCAGATTATTATTTTGAAAAAGTTGAAAGAAGCACCTATGAAGTGTTACCTAAATGTACCTAATATACATATATTTAGCACTGGTGTTATCTACAATGACAAGAAACCTTATCAGCTCTTCATAGATGATCACGGCCGAGGAGGAACAGCCTGACGCTCACTCCCTGAAGACCTACAAACCATAGGTGAAGGAAATGATTTACATTCATTCAAGTTTGAAAAACCAAAAAGAGCTGATGTGATTTTTGGCTAAGCTTAAATTGTGTAGTTATGCTCCTCCCATTATTTTAGGTGTAGAACTTAGATAAATGGTATATTAAAAAAAGAAAAAAAGCTGGCAGAAGATGAACTGAAAGTAACCCATGCAGTGTGTGTGTTACTGAGTGAATGGCATTCTAGAACAAAGTGACCCAGGGAAAAAGGACTACCGGAACCTCATTTTAATATGCTTTTCTCACAGGAAATGTTTTATTGTTATTCATTATTATTTTATGCACCTATTACACAAAGTGCAAGCAGTCCATAGTACTCGTGGAATTAAATAATACTTGTTTCCAAAATATTGTTGAAAAAAAAGAGGGAGTGATATCTTTAGCACAATCTTTAGAGAAACATTCCTCTCCAGGGAATTTGGCTCTTTCAGATGCTTTTCCTGATAGGATTCAAGTATCTACAAGAAACTAAAAGGAAAGAACTATCATCGGGAAGCATTTAAATAACTAGATAACACGATTCCTGATTTGAATTTTTCTGGTTGTCTATGTGTATGGTATAAAACAGCCATAAATTGCAGGCATTATATTGTTTAATGAACTTTATATTTGAAAAAGAGGAGGAAAAAATATTATAATATTTCCTCAGAATTAAAAGCTAGAAAAAAGTTTGTTGCTTCTTCTGATATGCCTTATTATATTAGGTTAAAAAACAAAACAGAACAAAACAAAAAACCCCTTGTGTTTCATCATGTGTCTCTTGTGATGATATCTTTAAAAAATTTTTAGAACTAAGTTTTGTGTTTTAAATGACTTTATTTAGTACAGGATCTTGGACAGAATTATTTTACTTCTCCCATCACCACTAGATTCCTATCCTTTCACCACGTATTATGGTATAGATACTTGTTAAAAATGTAAATGAGCGAATGAGGAAAGCCTTCTGCATACCTTGTGAAGAGTCTCAAAGAATCCTTTATCTGGAATAATAAGGCATTTATGAAGTGATAAAAAAGTATCACTATTACACTAGTCACAGTTATGAAAAGAGTAATCAGTCTAATTTTCAAGTAAATATTAAAGTATAGCATGTATACAAAAAAAAGTATACACATCACAATTATTTTACAAAGTGGACATTCCTGTGTAAAACCACTCTAAATCCGAAAAGAAATTATCGTCTTTCTAGAAGTTTCCCTCATAACCTCTTTTAGTCAATACCTCTCCTAAAAGTATTGTTGTTTCTGCCTTTGTAGATTTGTTTCAACTGCTGTTGAATTTTATATAGATAGAATTAAATCGTACATATTCATTTGTGACTAGTCTTTTATTCAGGATATTTGTGAGACGCACACACGTTGTTGCATGTAGCAGTAGTTCATTCTTTTTTATTTCTATGGAGTAGTCTTTGTATGATTATTCCACAGTTAATTTATTGTTTCTATTGTAAATGAACATTTGTGCTATTTACAGTGTATGGTTTTTACAAACAATGCTACTTTTACAAACAATGCTGTTTTTACAAACAATCCTGCTGATGATATGTTGATTGATATCTTTTGGCACACGTGTGTACGTAATTCTTTTGGGTACGCACCTCGGAATGGAAATACTAAATCATAGGGTTTCGTAGGTTCAGCTTTGAAACTCCAATGAGTTTTCAAAAATGATTGTAACAACTCACGCTCCCAAAAAAATTGCAGAAGGGTTCCTGTTGCTCCACAGTCTTGCCTGTGCTTGCTGTTGCTTTTAAATTTTAGACACTGTGGTGAGTATACAGTGGTTTCGATTTTTATTACTCTGGTGACTAATATTGGTGAGCATCTTCCCTTACGTTTATCGGCTATTTAATATACTCTGGTATGAAATGCACTTGCTGAACTTTGTCAGCCCCTTTCTTTATGTTGGGTTTTATGTCCTTTGTGATTTGTAAGAGTTCCTTGTGTATTCTGCACACACACCTTTTGTCAGATTAAATATTACAAATATTTTCTCCCTCTCTGTGGCTTGTATTGTCTTTCGCTCGATGAGTTTACTTAAAAAACACACACACAATAATTTTGTGAATAGGAAAAATAGCAAAGAACTTCTTACATGGCAACAGATAACCATGGGGGTGGGGGCAACATTCGTTCCTGGTATCTAGTAGGAGCTCAATAAATAAGTGTTGAATTAATCAATGACAGCACACATTTTAGTGCTGTTCAATAAAATCCTAATTAAAATATTGCCTCAATGTTTTGTTCAACATAATAGTGGAAGTTGCCTAGAAAAAAATTATCATTAAAAATAATTTTTGGAATATCTCAGGGGTTTGTGAATTTCCCACTAGCTAAAGGAGAGAGTACCATTGTTGAAAATTTTGAAGAATTGTTAGCAGGTCTTTTTGAAACTATTAATCTAGGTAAATGTATCATATACTGTTTTACTTTAGACATTAATTCTAACTCTGAAAGATATAATTACAGAAAAAAAACACTGAGGGCAGAAAAATATTAAATAGTGGAACAAAAATGTAAAAGCAATTTATTTTGTTGGAGGTATTTAAGATTTTGGAACAAGAATATTCATGTTAAATGCAATGTTCAGTCATCATTAATACATATAAAATAATGACTACTCAATTACCATTTATGATGGTAAAAAAAGAAAATTTTATTTGCAAACTTCCTTGGATAATCTCTAGAATTAAATTGCTTGAAACCTCAGTAAAAATCTTCATGGCAAACATGAATGTGAATAAAACACTTATGTATGAACAATTTCTTTTGTATTTTGAAAGTTGCGTGGTTGCAGAAATAAACATAAATTTATGTAAACAAAACAACCACTAAAAAAGTCATTTAAAATTTTCGAATACTTCCTATAGCTCCTAAATTTCGATAGTTTCAGTATATTAGGGAATCTATTAACATTTCCTCCTGTCAACTCTATCATGTCATAATATATATTACTTCTCAAGGTAAAATAATAAAGAGGATCATTTAAGGAATGAGACCCTCCTTTAAAGACCAGCCTTTTTAACAGTGGCAGCTGCAGTAATTTCACTAACATGGTCAACCGCTGACATCTATTGGCAAAAACAGTAGTCAAAGTTTGGTTAACTTGTAAATGCAGATAAGTTTTTTTTAAAAATGGCTCTAGTTTGAACATTACAAATTTATTTAGAAACCAACAGTTTCTAAATAAACTCTTATGGTTAAATAATTTAACCATAGTTTCAGTTAAGTTACATAAGGACCTGACTATTTAAAATGGAGCCCCAAATACTTAAGTGTTTGAAGTAGCCTAAATAAGTTTATTTTTTCTTCATAAGGAGATTACCAATTAGAGAGAAAATTAACTTTGTTGTTATAAAAAGATTAAACTCTGATTTTAGAACAAGTTTCAAGTTTGAAGAACTTCTAGTTGCCAAAAGTTTAGTTAAACTCAGCAAATACATGGTATTCTTAGCTCATTCAAAAAAAGGAATGGAAAGGGAAAAAAAAGAAAAGAAAAAGTGTCTTTTTCAAATTTTTTTTCAAATTTTCAAGCAGATCAGACCATAGACGGTTTCGTTTCTTTTGTACATGCATGAGCTTTTCATTCTCCTTAGGCCATCCTTTGTTCCTAACCTTCCTCTTTCACTAAGCACTACTGTCCAGTATTTTATTACTTCAAGATAATAATACATTATACCTAGCACTCTGGGAGGCTGAAACAGTAGGATTGCTTGAGCCCAGGAGTTTGAGGCTGCTGCGAGCTAGGCTGACGCCACGGCACTCACTCTAGCCCGGGCAACAGAGTGAGATTCCGTCTCAAAAAAAAAAAAAAAGATAATAATACGTTATAAAGGTGCTACTACATTGGCATGCTTCTGGGTGTAACATGGTCCATCCATACATTCAAGAAATATTTTTAAAATGTCTCTATATGATGTAAACTGTTTTAGATGCTATAATACAAAAGCAAACAACACAGATAAAAATCCCAGTTTGCCTGGAGTTTTCCATTCAAGTGGAGAGAGAAAATAAACAGAAAAATTAAATAAATGGTACAGTATGCTAGATTTTAATAAATGCTATTACATGTCATGAATAAAACAAAGCAGAAAAGGAGGATAAAGATAATTAGGGAGGAGAGGCGGCAGTGCGTTAAGTGCACTGGTCAGCTAAGTCCTCGTTTGACATTTAAGCAAATCAGGTAAAGCACTAAGTGACCGGGATAGCCCGGGAAGGAAACGCAACCGCAAAGACGCTGAGAAAGAAGGGTTCTTGGAACGGTAGAAAAGCAGCGAGTGGACCAGTGTGGCGAGGGCGGGGCCCGCAAAAAACTGCGCAGTGGGCGACCACGTCAGAGGGGCGGCGGGGACCCATTCCGTGGGGATGCTCAGGCTACATCAAGAACGTGGCTTTAATTCCGGGCGAGACGGAAAGCACGGGGAGGCACGCACGGAGCAGAGACGGGATCCGACTTACATTCCGAAAGGCTCACACACTGAGAACTGCAGGGGTAAGGGCCAGGAGCCGAAGACAGCTCGGAGACCGCGGTACTCTAGGCCTGGCTTGGATCTGTACGACGGGGATGGAGACGAGCGAGTCGGGACATGGGCATATTTTGAAAGTGGAATCCAAAGGACTTGGGAATTGAATGGAAGAGGGTGTGAGAGAAAAAGAAGGGACAAAGGAAAAGTGCATACACAAAGCCGAAATGCCTCCCTTGCTGCAAGTAGGGAAAAACCATAATGGGATAGCCACAGATCATTCTTTCTTTATTTGCACTTAAATACGTGATACGTTGGTATAATAAAAGAATCTGATGACATTCCGAATTCAAGGACATTGAATTACTACTTTCGTAAGATTCCCATGGCCATGGTAGCTACAAATCTTTTATTATCTTTCCAAGTGTATTTCAGACACATAACAAAACACATGATTTTGATTTATCATAACACTATAGTATGTAATTACTCCCTGTGAGCATTTGATAAATCTCTTTTCCAAAGTCCCTTCCTTGAGTCATAAGACATTAACTATTAGAACCCTGTTTAACTATAAAATTCTAATTGATAAGATTACTTGGTAAAAACATAACGGTGGCCTAACTAGTCAGAGCATCAATATTATATCTAGATTTAGATCATTAAGGGTGTATAGACCTTCAACGGTAACATCTTGCAATAATGCTTATAATTTGGGTACTTGATTTGTTTCCAAGGCATTCTGTTGGCCAAGTTACCTGCGAGCCGTCTCTGCACCAATTATGAGATCTGGACATGCAATCAGCAGCTCCATATGAGACACTCTGGGGGTCATGCTCTAATTTCCTTGTATTTCCTCCAACTTCTTTTATATATCTAAAATTGGCCATAAATCCTCTCTTGCAAGCTATTGCTCTATTGACTATATGGAGAACTTTTTAGAGTAGTTCTAAAAAAAAATTCTATCCTTCAAAACATTTCCTTGAACTTTTTGGCAAAATAACTTCTATTCAAACACCTGTTTCTTTAGTTTCTACTATACTTTTTCTTTTACAACATTGTTTCCATAGACATTTATCCAAAATTCACTCTTCATTCTTCCTCACCACTAAATTCACTTTAACATTATGTGCTTAAATTATTCACTTCTAAGTGCCACTATCTTGGAAATAAAAGTCCTTAAAAATAAACTATTATTTTAGAGAGTAACTCTAATGAAGATAGTTCTGTTTAAAATGTAGTATGTGTGCGTGTATGTGTGTGTAGTCTTGTAAGGAGCTTTAACATTTTCTCATTTTTCCTTTCTTGTTTCTGACCTTCCATTTTCAATATCCTTCGCCTCTCACTGGATTGTGAATGTGCCCTTTTCCCTACGTCTGAAAATCTTTCAACCTTCACCATTCATTCTAAGAATCAGCAATATGTTATGTTTTTATAGAACCTTTCTTCCAGGGAACAGAGAGTGTTTCATATATATTACCACATTCATCCTTAAAATTTCTCTCACAACACCCATAGCCCTGGCTAAACTATGCCTCGGTTGAAACCTCAATCTGTATCTTTAGTTCTTCCCTCCTTGACTGCCTTTCCTACAAACTCTGTAAATCACATTTTCAGAATCCTGCATCTGTAGAAAATATGCATAATTCTATCATTCAAGTGACCTTTCTTTCTATCCCTGTGCTCAGAATTCACCATCTCTTTTTCGAAACGTTGCCACAGTCTACCCAGTCAGCATTCGGTTCCCAAGGTCTTGGCGCTCCTGTCTGTGCCTTTTTCCTTCATGACGGTGAAATAATCTGACTCGAGAACAGGCTGCGATTATCACTTTTTTCCAACCACATCACTTATAGTTACTGTAAATTGCATTTATGTACCTTTAAACTTATGTTCTTTTTTCACTAATAATTAAAAATCATATTCTACATTTTATTTGATTTTTTGTTCATACCCCATTTATGTTTTAAAATACTCTTGCCTTAGCAGTAATAGCCAGCATGTGTTAATGTTTACCATGCAGGAATCACTTTGGTAAATGCTTAGGTGGATTACCCCAATTAGTCCTTCCTATGTGCATAAGAGCCCAATCCTATTTTGTATACATTAAAGGTAGAAAATGGAGATTTTGAAAGGTTAAATGCCATACTCAAGGATGTACATAGTAAGTAGTTGAAAATAGACCTGGACTGAAGTAGCTAAAGCATATCCTTGTTTACCACTCTACATTTTCTCTAAACAATTATCCTAAATTGAAAGTTAAAAAATAAACTGCAATATTACTTTTTCTCAGAATTTGCCAAGTGTCTATAAAAAGCACTATATTTGGGGACTGAGTTCCAGGTTTGAACTGGTTCAGAAAGTCAGTCTAAAATCTGACTGTATACTTAGACAGAACTCAAATGCAAATGTTTTTTTCAGACTTCAAATTAAGTCATTATCTCTAATCAAGATTAAATTATTCATTACCTCCAACATGTGTTTTAACATGAAATTAAAATCATTACAGAGAACTTCAAAGAATTGTTATTCTATAGGCAGCAGTCCCCAACCTTTTTGGCACCAGGGACCAGTTTCCTGGAAGACGATTTTTCCATGGACAGGGGTGGTTGAGCTCAGGCAGTGATGCAGGCGATGGGTAGTGGCTGTAAATACCGATGAAGCTTCTGAAGCTTTGCTCTCTAGCCTGCCACTCACCTCCTGCTGTGCAGCCCCCTGCCCCCATTCCGAAGTTTCATGGAAGACAATTTTTCCATGGACTTGGGGTGGGGGCCTGAGCTCTGTAGCCCAGTCCCTAACAAGCCTCCAACCAGTACTAGTCTGTGGCGCAATGACTAGGGACCACAGCAGTATAAAGGACTTTTTTTTCTATTTTTTTTTTTTTCCTGAGCTATCCAGTCCTCCATTTTGTAGTGTTTCATTTAATGAAACAGCCTGCTTATACAGTCATGGGTCACGTAACAATGAGCACACATGCTGAGAAATGTGTTATTAGGCAATTTCATCATATGACATCACAGCCTGTACTTACACAAACCGAGATGGTATAGCCTGGACTGTACAGGGTGGCTGTTTCTCCTGGGCTACAGACCTGTACAGTGTGTCACTGGACTGAATACTGTAGCCCACTGTAACACAGTGGGGAGTATCTGTGTACCTGAACATATTTAAACATAGAAAAGGTACAGTAAAAATATGGTATTATAATCTCATGGGACCACCATCATACATGACCTAAATGTCATGTGGCGCACGACTGTGTTAGTCAAAGCTAGTCTGTTACATGTGGCCTACTTTATCACACGCCATCAGCTTTCCGTCGACTTCTTAATTCTGAAGAGTTAATCAGAATTTCTATCTGAACTGGTCTCTGTTTATAAAGTTCATTTCTCCTCAGGCACTGTATTAAGCACTCTAGGGACGTAAGTATAAGACACTGAAACAAAAACAAAAATTAATAACCTACCTTTAGAGATTGTTTGGGTAAGGCTAAAAATTGTGCTTTATAGATGTATTACATTTCAAATGCTATATACATAATATGTAGCAGAGTAAAGTAAAATGGTAAATAAACCACTAAGTAGAGGAATACAAATATATTGCTCCACACAATGTAATACTTAAGTCATACTACTTTATCTGAGAATATGTGAGATAGGAAAGAGTTAGTTATTTGACCTAAAACCCAAAAGGTAAAGAGTTAAAATGTGACAAACTAATCTATTAGTCATTTTGATATGTCACTGTTACATCACAGAAAATGCACCATATTGAATGAATTAATCATTCATGCATCTAGATCCTCAAATAGGGTGGGCATTAAAGATGATCTCACTCCAATAGCTGATGTTTCACTGATACAAGAAATACTCAAAGGATCTGGGCAGGTGAGCGGTTGTTTCTTTCTCTTTCACCACTTCAAGTATATCTCTTTAATTATAGGCTCATTCCTTTAAAAAAATAGTTTGACAATTTCTCTTCAATGTCAACTGGACAAAGATGCTGTTTATGCATTAAAAGTTATTTCCCGATTAGCTGAAAAAATAAAATAATAGTATGTAGCTATTAAGCATTTTAAGTGTCCTCCAGATGACCTTTGAATCATTAAAACCAAAGGCTATAAGCCATGCAGATGTAAAATAAAAGACAAATTTTCTATGCAAACATTTAGACCTTATGAAGGTCATGCAAATACTGCCTTCAGGGGAAAAAAAAGTGTCTTGTCTTTTTTTCTGAAATAGAGCACTTTCATCAGAGTGCAATTGCAAAGTAAAGATTTACATATTTTTGACTGAAAAAAATAATTTACATGTCACATGGTAAGTGACTTCACAATGTGAAGATTTCAGGACACTGACACATATAGGTATTAGACCATTGAAAAGAGGAGAGTAAGATAGTCAACGTTATTGTTGAATTTGATTTATTATACACTTGATAGAAATATGCCAAAATCCTTCAAATTAAAATTGATCTAAATATCTTGAGTATGGAATGGATTCGATGGTGTTTGGATATTAAACTTGACCTCAAAAATAATGTGGTTATATGAAGACAGTGTAGAAAAGAAACGTATGTGATAGGGAGTACGTTAATATAGAAAAGTTACCACTGGAAAAAAAATTCGTCTAAGAGAAGCACAGATACTGTCATCCACCCTGCCAACAAAGAAGGAATCAAGACAGCAAGAAGGAAAGTGATTTCCTCTGCATTGCATTTGTGTGAGTATAAAGAGATTTAAAGTTTGTTATATAATGAACTCTTTACAAAGATCAAAATGATGACATTTAAGATAAAAAATGCCAAATATTAGCTCCTATTCATCAAACTCAGCAAGTTTAAAATCATAAAAGGAAAAACTTTTACTAGGTATTCATTTGGTAACATTTGCACAAAATAATATATTGTCACAGATTGTCAGAGAACTGATACTCTGCCAAGTAGTCTGATTCAAATTTGTAAGATGAACAAAGGATATCAGACTCCACAGGAGAAACAATAAGACAAGACACAGGATTATAGAATCCATAGAATTTTAGAGCTAGGAAAAATGTAAAAAATTATCTCATCCTTTTCCTATATCTTTTTAGAAAAGCAACTAGAGCAAGTAATAATAACTCCTTGCTCAAAAACACACAGTTAGTGGGTGGCCAATTACCATGCCCAAAAGTAATGAATTATATAAATAAAGAAAATGTGAGAAAGAAAGCATACAAATGCACATTTAATGTAAAATTACTCGTTTTATATCTGTACTTATATATAGTTTAAATGACTTAGGCAGAACTTGAAAGAATAAAAGTACTACTATTTAATTTAGTATTTTTACTATTCTTCAAATTTTGTTTTAAAAATAATTTTGAAATGCATCTTTATGCCACACTAAATAAAATTGTAAGTCCTATAAAATATTAAATAATTTAAAACTGGTTTATACATTTTCAATTTTGCAATTTAGTAAAATCTTTGTAGTCAACATGTTTATTCCCAACTCAAGATGAAATGGTATTACCTTGTTTGTACATGTATCATAGTAGCGTGCATATATATATATATGAATAAAATTACATATTAATGGTTTGTATCATGCCGTAAAATTTATGACATCAAATTCTGACAAGTCATTCCCTTTCTAATATTTTAGTCTAAAATATTAATAAATATTAATAACACCATCATATAGTTGCCTTTTTAAGAAATCAATACGTTGTTATTTTTGGATGATGTGAAAATATTGCATTATCTAACAAACCTAGTAATTAAACTTAGAAATGTCAAGTATGTCTGTGGGTTTGTAAAGGGGATACTACAATTTTCCATTTGATTTCAAAATAAGTCAAGCAGCCACAGCATTCTAGAAGTAACACTATTAATTATTTCTGCTAATTGCCTCTGAGCAATTGAGAAAGGAGTAAAGCAGTCTCTTCTGGTGTGATTTGAAGGACATCACAGGATTTCACCGCATCGGCCTGCCTCTCTGGTTTTCCCCCTCCCTGGGATACACTCTGACCCTCCCAGAACAGCAAAATCTGTCAGAACTCCTGCACTGACCACAACTCTCTGTTCTGGCCCTCCTGCAATGTTGTCCTCTACCAAGATTTATCTTCTAGTAGAAAAACAGAAAGAAGGATGTATCCAAATGAGACATTCCTAAGTCAAACATAATTACTTCCCAATTTTGGCTAAGTTAGTCTGTCTTTATTGATGGGTTTTATTATTCAAAGCCATTCTAATGCCTAAAGTGATATTGTTTCATCATCACATTCATCACTGCTCAAACTTAGAAAAGAAATTATCTATTGAAAAAAATAGAACTTTTTATTCAATGATTTTTTCAAAAAATA
>RJWJ010042056.1:0-13222 GCA_004363605.1 Indri indri | reverse complement strand
GGGTTGGTTTTTACTAAGAATTCGGGTAGTAATTCCTAGAATTTGGTTCCCTCCCATTTTCATACTTTAAATAGTTGTTTCAGAACTGTCATAGTGATTTCAAGGGTGGAAAACTTTTAAAACCACAATGCAAATGATATTGTAATTAGCCAAATTTCACATAAGGCGACCTAGATAGCTGACAAGCTGGTTGAATCCAGTTCTTGACTGTGGTTATCAAGCCCCCTTAGTTAGACTTTAGCACCTGTCTCTGCATCCGGTCTCAGCCCTGTCTCCTAGTCTCCTACTCTAACATAACCTTGTGTGATTGGATCTGCAGAATGGTAAGATATCCTGCATTAAGGTCTTTCTGTAGTTCAGTATTGGATTCACAAGGAGGATTGGAGACATTAGATGGAATGTCTCTTGGGAAGATCCTAATGCTCTTCCAGAGGCAGACCTCAGTGGAAAGGTGTTGGAGTTTCCATCATCATTTTAAAAGGCATGGGGATTCCTCAGTTTCCCTTTAGCTAATTGAATACCAGAAAAGAGTGAAGAGGAAGGAAGGCCAGATGCAGGAGGGCAGAGGTGAGGCTTAATGGTATAACAGAGGATTGCTAAGGTAAGAGTCAAGACAGCTGAGTTCTACCCCTGGCTCAGTCCCTAACTGCTTGCATGAACAAGGGTAAATACCTCTCTTGGTCACAGTTACTTTATACCTAAAATAGACTTTCGGATCAAATTATTTCTTTTTCCCAGCAACTCTCATACTTCGTTTTCTCTCTATTGCATTCCCCGTCTCACTCTCCATGTATCAGCATCAGGTAATAGAGTCATAGCTAATATTTATGGGATATTTGTTATGCTCAAGCACCATTCTAAGAGCATTGTGTGTATTAAATCATAATACTCCAGAACACACTAGGAGGTATATACTGTTATTACCTCTCTATTTGACAGATGAAGAGACAAACACCTGAAGGTTGTGGACTTGCCCTGCCCTTCCAATTGTTAAGAGGGACTGGGACATAAGTCTTCACTGGGCTCCCTGGTCCTAGGCCAGGAGCTACCCATGGGGCCACTTGCACAGCCTCCTGCTCTGGTTATAAAGTAGCCATCTAATAGAAACATTATGTGAGCCACACGTGTCATTGTAAATTTTGTAGTAGCTACATTTAAAAAAATAACAGAGGTGAAATTAACTTTAATGATATGTCTAATCCAATATATCCATGACATTATCAAACATGTAATCAGCATAAAACATTACCAATGAGATATCTTACATTCTTCCTTTTTTTGCACTACATTTCCAAAAGCCCACCTGTAGTTCACACTTGCAGCCCACCTCAGGCCAGACTTGCCACATTTTGAGTGCTCATTGGCCACCTGTGGCTAGTGGCTACCACACTGGGCAGCACCTATCTAAGGGGATATGTAACATATGGGACGAGCAAGTGTATACATCAGCAACAAATGCCATGTTTGTATTTTAGATACACTACATGGTAATAACAAAAGCTAACACAGAAGATGTAGAATTTATTTAATACTGCATGCCAGGCACTGTTCTGAGAACTTTGCTGGCCTCAATTCATGAGGACTCATGACAAACCCGTGAGGAAGCTACTTTTACTATCCTTGTATTGATAATAAGTACCTGAGGAACTGAGAAGTTGTATAAATTATCCATAGACACGCAGCCAGGGATTTAAAGCAGGGATTCAACATGCAGACATTTTTCAACCACGTTTCGGTTCTCCTTATGTGAAAATAGCTGGGCTGCAAAATTTTAGCTGTGGCATTTTTTAAGTTCCCAGCAGCATGTTTGTGCAACTGGCTGGAGTGAAAGAGGGTAAATTAATTTTCATTTGAGGCTGAAATCGCCAACTGGGTTTCTATTTGGATTTCTTTTAATCTCCCATTGATCCATGCCTTTAAATCTGGGGATAGAATTTTGAATAAGCAGGGCACACATGAACACCAGAGTGAGGTCTGGCATGTATTTCAACCACACCAACAAGAAGCCAAAATGCTCTTTGCGGGTAATTAGTGCCCTCACCACTTTGTGTGTTCTACATAAGTCCAGTTATCTCAGAGCTCAAAGTACTTCCAGGAGATAATTAGGGGCTGCCAAAAGCTGCATTAGCTCTGCCAGGCCATGAGGGCACTGCGCATCACTATGTCTCAAAGAGACGATCCTCTCTCCAGCAAGTTGCAATACCTCTGCTCCAATCTCCTGAAGGGTCGAACACGGATTGCTGGAATTATCACATTCTCATTTGGAGGTTTTGAATCTCTCTTTACAGAGACTAATATCATTTCTATGTTTTAAAGGTAACTTTGGCAATATGAAGAGTTGATGCTACACATCTCTAGAAACCTGATTAAAAGAGGAGGATATAATTTAAGGCCTAAGAAAGAGAATCATCAACTCTTTTTTGATCCATGACAGTATTTATTTTACAGCCAGCTTCTTTCTCTGTCTTTCTCATACAAATTATCAAATTTGGTTGGGTCTCAATAACTGTTGCTTATGAAATCCTATTAAATGCCATGCATTTTTCACATATTAGCTCTAATCCTACAATAACTGCATAGTAATTACCATAGCAGCAAACATGTAGTGAAGGCATTCTAAGCACCTTTCATATATTAACCTGTTGAATACCTCAACAATGTACAAGATAGGTGCTGTCCATAATTCTTTTCTTACAGACTGGGCAAAGTCAAGAACAGAGATGATGAGTGATGGCCCAGTGACACCCAGCTGGCAAGTTGTACGGCTGCACTCAAAACCCAGGAGTCTGTTCAGGGATTTGCACTCTCACTTTCTACATGACGTGACTTTTATAGGAATAACAATGATAATACTTTATATACGTCTTATACTTTAGAGCAAAAAATTAAGGCACAAAAAGATGAAGTGACTTTCCCCAAGTCATCTAGTTAGTGAGTTTGGGCAGTGCAATTTGAAGCAAGTTCTAACTTACTCCTAAACCCACCCTTTCTGCTAACCTGCAAGTGAAGAAACAACCCTTCCCCCTTTAAGGGAGGAGTTTAGAATATAAGATCCCAGCAATATTGGGCTGTCAAAACTTTGTTTTTTCCATTTAAGGAAACTATATATTGTGTGTAAATGATGCTATTAAAGATAATGACTTCCCCCGCACTATTGTTTTTCTCCTACTTATTGGACGGGTGGGAAAAAATGAAAAATCCTCTATTAACACAGTTATTATACTTCCCCTAAATCATGCTATAGAATGATCATGCAAAAATAAATCATCATAGCCTTTCCTCATTTTCCCCTTAAATAGCAACTGTGTTATCAGAGCCAAAGTTTCAATTGCCATTTGGAATTTGTGTAAGACAAAAGTGGTTCTCAGACAAGGTCGATTTTAGATTCATGAATATCAACAATAGAGCGAAAACACAAGGAAAAAAATCTCTGGTTACCAGAATGTTCGTAAAATATTATTTCCCAGGACACTATTTTATAAATTTGTTCAAATCACTTGTAGTATGCTGAAAAAACTTTTCAAATTACCTGTATGCTTGATGTATTCTCAAGAATTTCTAGACAACTCTTACCTAATTTGAGTGTTAGAATATTAGAATAGAACTCTATAATAATAATAATATTTCATTAGAATATTCTTTTTCTAGGAATATCTTCATGTTGAGAAATAAAAGCATACACAGTAGCTGAAAGAATAATTAATGAATGCTCATATAACCCTGCCCAGAATGACAAATATTAACATTTCATATGTGTAAAGTCCTTTTTATAATACTCTTAGTATTCCAGATAAGCTCAGACTTCCATCTGTTCCCCATCCCCAGATGTTTTTCTTTCTTTTTGTCTCCAGAGGCAATCCCACGAAACAGTGGAAAAACCACATCGTATGTTTATATCAATTTTTATATATGTTGTATTTGCATGTATTTTAAATTTACATAAAAATGATTTTATACTTTATGATATATCATTCTTCAGCTTTTTTCCACTTCACATAATTTTTGAGATCTATCCATATTAATGCATAAAGATTAAGCTCATTCTATTTAACACCCTTACAGAGTTTCATCATATCAATAAAACACATTTTATGTATTCATTCTCCTATGATGGCCCTTGAGGTTTTTTTTAATAGTTCGCTATTACTTAATAGTACAACTGATCATAACTTTGTGAATATTCATGTCAGTTTGCTAAGGCTGCCATTGCAAATAGCACAGGCGAGGTGGCTTGAATAACAAAATTTTATTTTCTCTCAATTCTAGAGGCTAAAAATCCAGGATCGAGGTGTGAGTGGGTTTGGTTTCTCCTGAGCCCTCTCTCCTTGGCTTGCAAAATGCTGTCTTCTCACCGTGTTCTCATGAAGCCTTTTCCTCTGTGCATGAGCATTGCTTGTGCCGCTTCCTCTTCTTATAATGACACCAGTCACATTGGATTAGGGACCACCCATATGATCTCATTTAACCTTAATTATCTCTTTAAAGGTCCTATTTCCAAATGCGGTCACATTGTGGGTATGCTGGAGGTTAGGACTTCAACATATGAATCTTGAGGGACGCAATTTAGTCCCTAACAGGACCACAGGAGGCGGTCTAGACTAAGGGTTAAAAGCAAGGGCTCTGGAGTCTGGCTGTGTGAGTTTGCTAAAGCCATGAGACTTTAGCAAGTTGCTCAACTGTGCAGCAACACACCCACAATAATACTCATCTTTCTTAAAAGAGCTGTTGTGATTATTAACAGAACTACATACAAAGAATCACAACTGTTCCTCACTCAGCATTAGCTATTGTTAGGTCTCCTTGTGCATATTAACAAGAGTTTATCCAGAAATGCACCTGGTCATGGAGTTTCCAAGGCATAAGGACACGGTTTCAATTCTTCTAGCTGCTGCCAAATTACTCTCCATAGTGTTACACCAATGAACACTCACGCTAATCAAGTCCAAGAGTTCCTTTTTCCTCATTTCCTGGCCAAGAAATGATTTTTCTGTACTTTAACATTTCAAACATCAGATAATGTTTGAAAAAAAGTATGTCATTGTTTAATACATTCTTTGATATCTCTTTCAGATGGTCTGCAGACCATAGGAAGAATATCTACAGCTGCTTCTGTATGTGGCTAATAACCACCCTTTCAGTATTAGTTTGCTAAGTATAGTCCAAACCAAACGAAATGCAAAACACAGACTAAAACTCTTGTTGGCTACAGAGTTGCTTTCGATGAGAGCCAGTTTAAGAAATTGAAATACCCTTTGAGTAGCGGCGATTTTCCTTTGGCTCAAGCATTGGCTCCCAAATTCCATTTTGCCCAAGGATCGTCTGAAGCATTTGTTAATAATCCTGATTTCTGGACTGCACTGTCAGAGATTCTAATGTGACCAGATGTGGGGATAAGAATTTGATTTTTGAACAAGTACCTTTTGTGATCCATTTCAGGTAATATATGGCCTACACTTTGAGGAACCCACCTTTAAAAATAAAATATTCTCTGGACATGTTACTCAATATCAGGCTATTATTTAAATGCATAGTTGTATCTTAACCTAAATAAACATCTGGCCTGCAAACAAACACTATCTTGGGCTTTGGAAATGTGTCTTGTTAAGCTTCATGTTCCCTGTAATTAACCCGTGACTAGGGAGTAACCTCTAAGGTCCTTTCCGGTTCCAATATTTTATGTTCTGTTTCTGTTTCTTGTCTGCGCCATTCACAGCCAACCCTCAGCAACGACACACAGTTTGTGTACTACAGATCACTTAGCAGTGGTGAGTTTATGTCATAATGTGAAACTCAGGGAAATAGGACTACCCATTGAAACTTAAATTTTGTAATTTAATCTTATAATGTAACGTAACAGATAAGATCATTACATTTGTAACTGTCCCCTTAGAAGGTAGGAAATCTCCCAGATAAAAAACTGGAAGCACAGGATCTAAACGTAACTGATGTTTAACTTAGTAGGAAATAATGTGATCAATAGTAATAACAAAGGAATAATGTGAGGACTGAGAGGGCATTAGAGAGCGTGGACCAGAATATCAAAGAAAGACCCTAAAGAACCAGCATGCCCGTCTCCTGTCCACATGTTGACTCTAGTTTATTCCCATAATAAAGGTGATGAAATGCATTAATCAAAAACAATGATGAGATGCCGTTTTAATGTTAATTTTATTTTGTTTACAATACCATTTTTAGCCAATTTATTGGATAAGAAAAGAGATTGTGTCTGGTGCTTAAGGATTTACTCACCATCATACTTTGCAAGGAGGATTGGAAATTGACAGAATATTGAAAAGCAATTGGCCGATATTATCGAAAGCTTCATAAATGTGAATTCCCATGGATATGTTCATTTCAAATTTAAGACTCTATTAAGGAATTTATTTAAAATTGACATTGTTCCAATTGTATGTATAAAGCAGCTGTTTGGCATTAAAAAAATAAAAATTAAAAATTAAAAAATAACCCCACCCCCCCCAAAATTAAAATAACTAAGCTATGCAAAGATTTTTTTCTGTAAGGATGTTTACTGCAGTGTTTCTGTTACTGTACACATATCAACAGGGAATCAATCTATACATTTTATATATCACAAAAACAAAGTTTTACTTACCCTTAAATAAATTGTGAAAACTATAAATGTGTTATTTTCATGTGGAAATCTAGAAACAATATATTTTCAAGTAAAAACAAATCCCTTTATAGTGCAGTAACAGTATAATACAACTATCATTTAAAAAACGTACATCCATACTTAGAGAAAAAAGAGTTAATACAATATGCATATATATGAAAAATTTCCAGTGGTTGTATCTGCATAGTGGAATTATTGGTATGCAGGATTTTTTTTTCTTCTTTTCATTTATCTCTATTTCCTAATTTTCCATAATGAATGTATTCTTTTTTCATAATATAATAAAGTATAAGTTATTACTAATTTTTAACATTAGAATTTTATGTAATTGGTTTCCTTTGACTGTCATTCATTCAGCAAACATTATTTGAGTCTATACCATGGGCCTTGGAATATTTCAGTGAAAAAAAAAATAGGCAGACATCCCTTTCCCTGTGAAGTTTACCTTCTAGCTTATGTTCTGTCCTGTTCCTCTGAGCAAGAGCCACAGTGTACATTGACCTTGGCTGGAGTTTAGGGAGTTAGGGTTGGCCTCCTCACCCCTGTGAACCTGTGGCCCCCTCTAAGGACCTGAGCCACCAAGAGGCCCTGGAGCCCCAGCCCTATCGGGGATACCCGAAAGGGTCACCATGGTGGTTCCACTTCCCAATATGCATAGGAGCCACCCAGCACCTCCCTCTGTGCTCATGTCCAAGCTCCTAGGCTCCCCCAGCTCTTGGCCTGGCCTTACTCTTCCTGGTGGAACTACAGCTGGAGTCTGAGCTAACCCGGTGGGAGGGCCACGGGTGCCCACAGGAGTATGCATGCACGCAGGTCCACGCCTCTGGGTGGCCACACAGTGCTCCTTCGTCCAGTTCATTTTGAACCCTGCACAATTGACAACTCTCCCAACATAATGTTACTGGTGTGCCCCTGTCCCCTCAGATGGAATGACTGTTCTCTCTTCGTTTTGTCTCCATTTCTTTCCCGGCCCCCTTCTTTCTGGTCAGCAAGTCTAGTGAAATATCCTAGTGAAATTTTGTGATTATTTCTATCTAATAAAATAAAAAAAGTTGTTTTTTTTTTTTTCTGGTTGCTTCTGCCTGGTATAAAGACAAAGAAGACAGTTAAAATATTCAGTGAAAACTTATTCTGATGCACTTCCATGTTTAGTGACTAGTTGGGATCTTGTTTTTCATTAACAGTTGATATTTTAATACATGGTAATGGATCAGGCTTAAGAGTGATAGGTCTCTAATCTTTTAGTCGTTATCCACCCTGATCAGATTAAATAATCACTATAATAGTTCTGCTAACAGATGGTGTTGAGTGATTTGGTGGTAGTAGAAGGAATAGGGAAATTGGAATAAATCTTGTGTCTTAATAACGGATTGGATTCACCTAAAACCACAGACACTAAAATAGGTAAAGAAAAAACATCTCAACAGAGTATTGCAAAAATAAATAACTGAGAATATGATACTTTCTGTGGTATCGGAAGTATAGTTTTGGTAAAATCTTTATTATTTATGAATGTAGAAATATTGGCAGGATGCATGCTGGGCTACTTGAGCTTATCACTGCATGTTGGTAATTTTTATTTTATTCTTTGCCCACAGTTACATTTTCCAAAATTTTTGCAAAGACCTATATATATGTATATATATTTATATGAAAAACACCACCAATAAATGCTATTAATAAAAAGAGGATGTGCATTTTTAACATTTCACATGCTTTGAAACCTGCTTAGACTCAGAATTCTAACCTCCACTAATAATTTTATGTATGCTAGGGTTGGGACTTACTTTGCTGCTTCAAATCAGAGGAAAAACAGATCATGAATCCCTTACACAGCATTTGGTTTACTGATGAAATTCTCAAGTCCTTCCAAGTTAGTCGGTCATTTCGTCCAATGCTGAACAGAGATTAGCACACTGATGAGTCAGGCTACGTCTCCCATTTGATCACTGGCAAGGAAACCTTTCATCTTTTAGCAAAAAACTACCCTACGCAAACCCCTAAGAGGCTCTGGAAGTGGTATTCCCTTGCAGACTGCGGAGTTTTAAGTGCTTCTTCAGGGTTTATAAAGTCCCATTGCTTGAGAAGGGGTTCATTTCCACAGCTTTCTTTAGGCTTCTTTTTTTTCCCCTCTCTTTGCTTCACAGTCCTGAGATTTAACTAGTGGAATATTTTCATTAGCAGTTGAAGCAATGGTGAGTTCAGGGGAGAAGGCCTCAGTGTATACCGCTAGTGCAAAATGCCCTCATCAGGGATAAAAGTCTAGAGTTCCACTTCTGCTTCTTAACGCTTCCAGGAGATCCTCCCCTGCCTTTACCATCCCATCATTTTCTAGTTAAAAGTCTCAAACTCAGTCCTGTCTCCAGCTCTGTCACTTGGATTTGACATATTTCAGTAGGCTGTCAAAATTCCCAGACCTTTGGAATAATTAAGCCACCAAAATTAAATCCGATTTAAAAAATCCTCATTGATATCGACTTCTCATCGAAGACCCCGCTTTGTGTCCCCTCACATAAAGTTCCCCATTTCTTCTGGATGGGGGGCACCGGCATCTCTGTTACTGAACCCAAAAGGCGTCTGGCCTGGGTCCGGTTGTTTGCAGGACAGAATAACCGATTACTGAGAAAAGGAGGTTGCCAAGGAACAAAGGAATTTTTAATATGAAAGATGTCGGTTGGGAGAATGAGGAATCAGCCTCAAATCCGTCTCCACGAGTAACAGAGATTAGCGTATTGGGGCAGCTTGTAGGGGATGGGGAGTCTTGGGTCAGGAATTCTGCCAGGGGCTGTCAGAATCTCAGCTCCTATGTCTTGTAGAAAATCTGCCTTTATTTTTGGGTGGGGGGAAGAGGAAACAGCACAAAAAGTCAAATACTTAGTTAAAGACATTGAAATTTGTTTATAGAACTGGTTGTATCTCTTTAGGAGAAGCGCACTGAATTTATATAAAAACAAGCCCCCAATTTGAGAATCATTAGGCAGAAGTCTTATGTGCTGACTTCCTTCCAGCTAATGTTACATTTCTATTGTTGACAGTATCAGGCTTCCTCAGGGATCTGCGTTTTCTTTCCAAATAAAATCTAAGTTGTGAAATAATTTAGGGCATAGACTTAAAACAATAGATTTGAGGAAAAGGAGGAACCTTCTAAGATTTTGAATTGCTTGGTTTCAGCTCCAGAATGGTAGGGTAATATTAATAAGAATGGGAAGTATAGTGAGATATTATGGATGGGATTTTCCTAGAAAACTAGTGAACGTGGTATCACGTCTCAGAGGTGTTAGGTTCTCCCCTGGAAGACACTCAGTTTTCCTTGCCTTGGCCCTAGAGTCTCAGGTATGGTTGCAGGCAGGAAAGATTTATTGTACCTTATGCCCACCTTGAGCAGTTCCAATACCACTCTGGCTCTGAAGGGTTGATAGCGTCACAAACACTTGAAATAATAAATAATCCTAGCAGAGCAAACTGAATTGCTAAGGTGGGTAGAGCTTGCTCTGAGCAACAGAATCATACTTTTCAGTGTTGGAAATACGTAAAAATACAAAAAACTTATTTTCGCTAAGTGCTTAATGTTCTAAGTACTTCCCATGTTTAACAACCCTGTAAGGTTGGCAGCAGTTAGTTCAGACCCTTGATTTTAAGTATGAGAATCTCGAATACTTGGCTAATATAACTCCCTTGCTCAGGGAGTTAGGGGCAGAGGCGGAACCATAAGCAAGGTTTACTATACCATGCAATGATCGCATTTCGAGCCGCCACCTCTAATTCAAAAGTCCCTGCAGTAGACATTTGCAGTTGTCAAAGCTAAGTGCCATTACTTAGGTACTTGTTTTATGTAGGTGCTTATAATGGATTTTGAGACCTCTCAGAGGCAAGATGTACCCAAATCTAATAAAAATGGGAGGCAAAATAGAGTGCAACGAACTGGGTTGATCACTTTGGGTTAATGCGTCTCACCGTTTTTTCCTAATATTTGCATATTCCTCAGTTTAGCCAGGCTAACTCCATTTCTTTGTTTTCCAGTCATGTTAATCATGTCATACAAAGCTTTCGGTTGAACTATGTATTGTTTTCTTTCTTTCTTTTTTTTGCACCTTTCAGCTATATGGATTCTACAACATAGTTATTTTTATGTCCATTCTCATTTATCTCAAATAACCTTCCTGGAAGTCTTCGGACTATAAACTCTCCCTGTAATAAATGTCTAAGAAAGTGGCATATACAAGCACATTTATTTTAGGTACGCTGTCACTATTCTGCATAACGTGTTGCTGAAAAGGAAGTAACAAGCCCTTTGGTTCTAGTAGCAAGGATAGCTCCAAGACAGCACTGAGTATTAAGTGTTTTATATGTCATGACTTGGTGCTTACGGTACAATCTTTAATCTCACAAACTGATGTCTAACAATCCTGTAACTTTTTTCTTTTTGTGCAAAAGAATAAGATGTCTTTTTACGGAAAATATCCAGACTGTACTTGTCAAATATATATTTTACAATTGCCTTTTGTGATACAGAGGCCTGACCCAGGCTTGCTTATAACCGAATGACTAATGTGGCTTGAAATTGGTTTTATAATTAAGTGACAAGATGACTTCTGGAGCTTTTATTTGGTGCGTTTTGGAAACAATTTTGAGAAATGAGGTAATCTCAAAAATTAAAATTTTGATTGCTAAATATGAAAATGATGTAAGGGATATAAGAAGTTCCCTTAATAATTTCTTTTTTTAAGAGACAGAGTCTTGCTCTGTTGCACAGGCTGAAGTGTAGTGGCATGATCACAGCTCACTGTAACCTTGAACTCCAGGCCTCAAGCAATCCTCCCACCTTGGCCTCCCAAAGTGCTGGGCTTATAGGTGTGAGCCACTGTGCCCAGCCCCCTGATAATTTTATCAAAAGAACTAACCTCCAACTAGTTATTGTAGAGCTATAAAAAGTAAATTAATGGGTACTAATGTAGAAACAAGAGGCAAAATTTAATATTCAATAATGTAGGTATTGCAAATCCGTGAGAGAGTAAAGGACCAAGAAACAATAGCTAGACAGTTAAATGTTTAACTAAAGTTAACCGAACAGTTAAATGTTTAGATCCACTTTTCAGTGAATGCACTAAAATAAATGATATCATGAAAAAATAAAATATATTAAAAACAATCAGTACATTAAAATTAAACACAAATGTTCATGAGTATCTTATGTCTAAATGAAGACAAATTAATCAATAGAAACCTATAAAACATTCATGAAAGAAATTGAAGACCACAAAAATAAAAGGAAACATATCCTATGTTCACAGATAAAGAGAACTGATACTGTTAAAATGTCCAAACTAACTAAAGTCATCTACAGATTCAATGAAGTCAGAATTTCAAGTATCAAAATGCCAATGCCATTTTCACAGAAATAGGAAAAAACAATTCTAACATTCATATGGGACCACAAAGACCTTGAAAAGCCAAAGTAATCTTGACCAAGAACAAAGCTGGAGACATCACGTTTCCTGATTTCAAGTTATATTACAAAGCTATAGTAACCAAAACAGTATGGTATCAGCATAAAAACAGACATATAGACAAATGGAACATAATAGCCCAGAAATAAACTCACACATATATGATTAACTAATCTTTAACAAGGTTGCCAAGAATAAAAAAATGAAGAAAGGATAGTCTCTTCAATAAATGGTGTTGGGAAAACTTGATATGCACATGCAAAAGAGTAAAGTTGAATCTGTATCATGTACCATATGCAAAAAAAATCAACTCAAAATGGATTAAAGACATAAATACAACACCTAAAAATCATAAAACTCCTTCACAGAGGAAAGCACAGGGGAAAAGCTCCTTAACATTGGTCTTAACAATGATTTTTGAATATGACCCTCAAAACACGGGCAACAAAAGCAAAAATAAACAACTGGGATTACATCAAATGAAAAAGCTTCTGCACAGCAAAGGAAACAGTCAACGAAATGAAAAGCAATGTACAAAATGGGAGAAAATACTTACAAAGCGTATATCTGGTAAGAGGTTGATATATAAGATATATAAGAACATATATATTACAAAATGTATAAGAACATCCTACAACTCAATAGCAAGAAAACAAATAACCCAATTTAAAAAAATAAATGAAGGACCTGAATAGACATTTCTGCAAAGACTACAAATGGTCAACAGGCATATGAAAATGTATTCAACATTACAAATCATCAGGGAAACATAAATCAAAGCCACAGTGAGTTCACCTCACACTTGCTAGGATGGCTATTAATAAAATATATATAAAAACATAAATGTTGGCAAGGATGTGGAGAAAAAGGAGCCCTGGTATACTGTTGGTGGAATGTAAATTGGTATAGTCATTGTAGAAAACAGTATGGAAGTTTCTAAAAAAAAAAAAAAAAGTTTCTCAAAAAATTAAAAATAGAATTATCATATAATCCAGCAATTCCACTTTTTGGTATTTATCCAAAAGAATTGAAATCAGGATCTCAAAGAAACACTTGCAGTCATATGTTCATTGCAGCATTATTCATGGTAGCCAAGATAAACAATCTAAATGTGTCTGTTGACAGATGAATGGATAAAGAA